>JAJOOD010007194.1:0-119794 GCA_029582525.1 Solanum tacnaense | reverse complement strand
TTATTCGTCTTTTCGATATATATCATAAATCAATCAATAAAATATAAATAATAAGATATTACACTTTTATTGAGTATTTAATCAAATAAAAGAAAAGTCAAAGGAGTAATAATGTAATTAATTTAATTTAAGTCAATAACAATTATAAAAAATAAAATAAAATTGTGCCAGCTATTTTTCCTTAAAAAAACGTGCTTGGAGCCTTTTTTTTCTTAAAAAACGTATGCAGCAAATTTCTCAAAAAAATAGGTACAAATGGGATTCGAACCCGCAACATCAGTCTTCTAAAGTTGCCCTCCTACCGTGGCACCACAAGCCAGTTTTGTTCTGTGGGTGGCACGCTTTATATTTATATAAATATTATATATATATATACCTATGTATATATAGAGTTTCCGTCGAAGTTCGGGGGTGGCGTGGCACCCCCAAAGCCCTTCATAGATCCGCCACTGCTTACAGAGTTGAGTTTGTCAACTAACCAACTAGGAAAAACTTTTACCACATATGTCAACCTGCAGGATTAAGAGCAACCACAAATAGCCGAGCTCCAGTAGGTATACCTGTCATACCAGTTCCAGCAGAAATCTATAGGAGAACCAACAAGTTAAACTCATCTAAAATCTGCAAAACAGCACCCTAACATGAAGGCTGCTCACAAGGAATCTTCAAAAACAACAAATCCAAATAAAAATCTAGGGCTATAGAATTTCCAAATCCAAGTACTTGGGGAAAAGGACTCCATTATGTTTCTTATATGTTGAAAATATTGTGCCTACTTCACATTCGGGTAAACTAGCAAGCAGGGGAAATACAATAATTACTAGTATCAATTTGTCAAACACAATTGTATCTAGTATATTCACACATTTCCAAGTTATGTTGGAGAAGAGGTTAAAAAGAGAGATCTGGCAAGGAGACACCTAAAATGATCATCTTTAGATTGGATTTTCCCAATCACTTACTAGGAAAACAAGAACAAACTCATAGCTGGTAAGTAAAAGGCACTGACAGTTTTATTTAGTAGATACTCCTCATCATTGTTGTAAGGATTATGCTATTGGTTCTTAATCTAAAGAAAAACTAAAGCTACAAAACAAGATGTAAATATTTTGGGCATTAGAAAAAAGAATCATACTGATATGGAAAAATTTGCACTGAGTGAAGAAATTGATTGAGAAAGCCATGTGATTGCTTGAGTTCGTATGTTTTCTTCTACATGAGTGTCGTTTAGAGTTTTAGTATGTCGCTTGAGGACCAACAACAATTTAAGTTGAGGATGTTGATATACCGTGAGTTTACGGTATTTTTGATGCATTTCACTTGGAGTTTGTGTGAGTCTTGGACTGTTTGTTATTAGATGTGATAGTATTTGATATCATTTTGCAGGAAGTAGGTTCGGAGCGGTTGGGAGAGAAAAGAACTGAAGTAGCAGCAGTAGCAATCGACGGAGCCAACCACGGACCGTCGTTCTAGTGACGGGCCGTGGTGAAGAGGCATTGATGTGAGTTCAAGGAAGCCTGACCAAGTGTGGAACCATGGAGGCAAGCGACGCCCCATAGAGTGAATGACAGACCGTCCTTCACGGCTGTTGTTTGTGATCAGAAAGTTGATTTCCAGTAGTTGAACCACATAGGCAAGTGACAGACCGTAGTCCAATCCACGGACCGTAGGTGACAAATCGTCGTTTGAAGAGCCTGATATTTTTACCAAGTGCTGACCTACGGAGGTGAACCACAGACCATATGTTGATCAACGATTTGTAGGTTGTGTCATCGATCAAAGCTACGTCTGAGCCAAATTTTCCTTATTACCTTTTCCTACTTTGTTTAGGATTTAGCTATTATAAATACTAGTTGTAATTTCCATTTTTGGGGATTAGACAATATTGGGAACCATTGTTTGTGGCTTTGAGATTTCTTTGCAAAAACTTTGGGCAATTTAAATCTTGGAGTTTGGTTTTATGAAATTTTGTTTTTGATTTCCAATTGAAGATTCTGGTATTCATCTACTTTGATTGTAAGTTCATGATTCTTCTTAACAATAATATGAATTGTGAATCCTCAAGCATGACTAGCTAAATCCACAACTAGGGTTGTGGGGACCATGAGCAATTAACAACATATGACTAATAAATAGGTAATTTTTAAATAGTGTTTATGCATGTATTGTTAGTCTTTTTGTTTAGAATTCTTTCTAGCGGTGCGCAACGTTAAGACTCGCCTCATTCCTACTTGCCTTACTAAGGGGGTAAAGAATAAGAAAAGTATTAAACAATGGAGATTTAGTTAAGGAATTGTTGCTATCAAATAGCCTGACCTTAATCAATTGATGAAAGGGTGAATACCTTAATTTAATTGACGCAAGGGCTAATCCGGGGTTAAAGGTAAGGGTTAGTAAAGTAGACACCCGTAGACTTACCAAGTTGCGAGGTGAAATTCCCTATTTAGAGGACTATCACTTAGGGATATCCAACTTATCAACCTGCATGTCGAACACTAGTATAGAGTTGCTACTATTAGGAATACCACGTTAAGAGCTTGTGGGGAACACTTATACCCTTGTTTCCATCTCATATTGATATCTCAAATTGCAAAACCTGGTTACTTGTTACTTTCTGATACAATTAACAATTTGTTATTTTATTTACAAATCTCCCTTTTTGCTACTTTTCTCGAAAATAGTTTGACTAAACGTAGATAATTGTAAGTTAGCTTAAGTATAACCCATATTCCTTATGGGATCGACCCTAACCTTCAAGTTAGGTTCTTTACTTGATAATGATCGCTTATACTTCTTTCGGGAGGTGTAATTTGAGCGTATCAATGTGGAATCAGAGCGTCAGACCCTACATTTTAGAAGAATGTAAGCAAGAGTATGCATTAGTACAATAATGTACCAAGTATGATAGCAATGCATAAAAGTTACCAAATCATGCTAAAAGGATATTTTCATAAACGAGACCAAGCTTAAAACATAAAATAAATGATTATAACATAATCATGATCATAGTCAATGCAAGTAACATCATCTTTGAGCACATGTGAGATACCTTTAGAAGTAACCTTAGTTCATCATTATTGTTGTGCGAAATTAGCCTTAACCAATATAAAGACCATGTGAGCCATAACATGGAATCTGGTGTTTACCCCACTTCCGCTCTGGTGTTGACTTTATCAGAAGGTACGAATAGTTTTGTGGTGTATTGTGATGTGTCTAGAGTTGGGTTGGGATGTGTGCTTATGCAAAATGGTAAGGTTATTGCCTATGCTTCAAGGCAACTTAAAGTCCATGAGAAGAATTATCCTACCCATGATCTTGAGTTAGCGGCGGTTGTTTTTGCCTTAAAGATTTGGAGGCATTATTTGTATGGCGTCCATGTTGATGTTTTCACCGATTACAAAAGTCTACAATATGTTTTTAGTCAAAAGGACTTGAATCTTTGCCAAATAAGGTGGCTAGAACTCATGAAGGATTATGACATGAGTGTCCTTTACCACCCGGTAAAACTATTGTGGTAGAGGATGCTCTAAGTATATTGTCAATGGGTAGTGTGGCTCATGTAGATGAAGAAAAGAGAGAGTTGGTTCGTGATGTTCATAGGTTGGTCCGACTAGGAGTTCAACTAGTGGATTCCACCAAGGGTGGTGTGATGGTCTATAATGGTTCCAAATCGTCCTTTGTAATGGATGTGAAGGCTAAGCAAGGTCTTGATCCCATTTTGGTTGAATTGAAATGGAATGCCCCAGAAAGTAATAAGTTGAACTAGAGAGTTCAAGAGCCTTTTGTCAGAGTTTTGGAGTGTGGTATGACGTTTAAAAGTCGTAAAAATGATTCCCGTATTTAGAATATGGGTTTAAGGGTTAGGACGTCAAGGTACCAAGGACCATCCAAGGGGTCATTGAGAGGGACCCCAAAACAGTCTCTAAATCTGCAAATTGAAGGTGAGCTACAGATGGCACCTACGGGGCGTAGGTCCATCCACGCTCCGTAGCTCCATCTCGTGGGTCAAGCCATTGTGTTCATGAGTTTTTAGGCTGCAGTTCATGACCTACGGACCTGAAGGACGGACATTAGGCCAACCTACGTACCATAGGTCATGGGCGTGGGTCACCAACTGCCAACCTGCCAAGTTTCGGCCAAGGTAAGGGTTAAGTTAGTTAATTCCTATTATAGTTAGTTTAGTGTAGGGTCGGTTTAAACTGATTTATCAGGCCTATATAAGGGCTATTAAGTTACTAAACAACCCTTAAAACTTCATAAAAATCCCCAACCCAAAACATAACTACCTTTCCCCCCAAGAAAATCCTCTCTCCAGAAGTGAAGAAGAAGAAGAATGGCTGCAACCTAGGTCGAAATTCCTCCATATTTTCAAGTTTTTGATAGGCTTTGAATCAAGGTATGTTATATTATTCATCTATGGGTCCTTCCCCCATAGAGCCCCCTTAGTTTCCCCCAATTATGAAGTCAAAACCCCAATTCTAGCTAGGGTTCTTCTTACATTGTGGGTAGGGTTTGGGTATGATTCCAATCTAGTGGATCATACCTAATTATGATTGTATTAGCATTGAATTATGATTATATGATGAATTTATGAGATTTTTATGGCAAACCCTAGTCTATTTGATGTATTTGGTATTTTGTGAGTTTATGCCATAAAAGGTGAAATTGAAGAAATTGAATTTGATCTTCCTAAATCAATGTCATGTGTAGAAATTTTTCAAGGTTAGGATTATATAGATATGAATCAAATTAGACTATAGTTCAAATGATGGATCTTGACTAGTAAAGCTATAGTTGAACCTTTTTGATGAATTTCATCTAGAATCACCTAGTAATGAAGAATGTGATTGAAACATCTTTAAATCTAGGTATGGATGAAGGTAGTAAAAAGTTAAACTTGGGTGTAGGGCTTGTAGTTGTGAAGGTGATCACTAAGGCTTTAGAGTGAGGCTAATATGATTAACTATAGATGCAAAGGCTTTGAGAGTAAACTCTACACGTGAATATAAGGTCAAAGAATAAAAGTGTGATGAAAGACCCTTATATACGTAATTCACCTTATGAATAATAGATGGTAGGAAGTGATAGGATCACTTCAGTCATGATGGTATCCTTGTCTAATCTAGAATTCTAGACATGATATGAGTATGAACTTGACATGAATGGGGTTCTCACTTAGTAATGGGTCTAGGGTTTTGAGGGAAAATCCAATATGATGAATTATGTATGTTAAGGCCCCAAGAGTGAAGCTTATAGAATAATGGTAGATTATTAGATAGAATAGTTATGATAAGACCTTACCACCTAATTTACCTCATGAAGGTTTGGATGCATAAAGTGATAAAATCACATGGGTTAGGAGGACATCCATGAGTAGTGCTTGAACCCTAGGTGGGATGATTGAAAGTAAGAATTGAACCTCAAGGAGTTGAAGTGTGAGAGTAGACTTGTAGTAACTAAACTACTTGAATTATGCCTAAATCCTTGCCTAATGTAGTCATTCTAGATGTGTTGGCTTAGCATGAGCTTTGATCCTAAGAAGGGGCAAGATATGATAGTATGTATGATTTATGAAGTTTAGTACATGCTTTAGAGACACTTTGAGAGAAAAGTGAATATGCTCATGACCTTTTTGTACTGTTGTTGAAAGGTTAATTCCCTATACACACTCATGAATGAATTTGATATAATGTGAAAGGTTGGTCACATGTAGTGATTCTAAGGTTGAAAGACTAGTCTCACCTAATTGAATCAAGGTCTCTAAAGCCATCATAAATAGGTCATGGATGGCGATAGTTGCTCACGCATGATCTAATGAGCTATAGTATGAGTTATGGTGGATTGAGTGTCAAGAAACTCTTCCACAAATATGAACTTCAGTCAAGTCTTAATGTTAACTCAATGGGACTTAATGCGGAAACCGAGTGGATATGAATTTGAGATGGAAGCTTATACGATATTTGAGTTTGGCTTGCCCTTGAAAGCCTTTACACTAGTTGAGTCCGGCTTTACAAATGGGTTCCTTCTACGCTAGTTGAGTCTGGGTTCCCAAAGTAGGTTTCTCATGATATGGAAACCTTCTACCATAGTTGAGTTCGGGTTTCTAGAAGCAATCTTCTTATCCCATAACTATGCTCCCATATAGGTTGCTTAGCCATTGGTTTCACCCAAGCTAAGAGTATAGTTCTACCCTTGGCAAGTAGAGCTACCCCTTTTCGGTGTGGGGTAGACACTGGATTCCATTTAAGCTCACATGGTCTATGTTGGTTAAGGCTTACGTCCCAAATAGTGTAGTAGTATAGATAAGAGTATGAGTTGTGAACTATGGGTACTTAAGAAGCTTACTTAGTATGGATAAGAGTATGGGATCTTACTTATGCATTGCACAAGTATGCGTGAAGATATCTATGGTATGTTACTTTTCTAGTTTTTATGATTTGTGCTTATGATGTGTGCTTGATGGATTGTTGCTATAATTACCTTCCATGATATGATTGACTAAAGGTGAGAGATTCCCTTGACTATATGAAGTAAGCTAATAGTGAGACCAAAGTAGAGTGAATATGACTATGATGACTTCAAGGTTATGCTTAGTGTGGAGGGTAGTGTGGGATGCCTTTCATACATTGCACAAGTGTGCTTTGAGGTTACTTAGGAGTATGGTTCCCTTATGGTAGAAAAGCTTCAGACTTGATCATGTATATAGGCTATGTTTAAGATGACCAAAAAGGGATACTTGGCTTGGGTGGTATTATGGGATGCTATTCATGCTTTGCACATGTATGCTTTTGAGATTACTATAGAATGGTTCTGTTATGGTATAGATGACTAAGAGTCAAATTATGCTTATATGATGCTTATGTTGGAGACTTTGCTTATTATGATTATGATATTGTCTCTTATGCTTATAGTTTATGTTTTATGAAGTATTTCATATAATTTTGGATTATGTCTTATATTGACTAACCCTTGTCTTATGCTCTTATGGTTGTGATAGCTTATACACTTGGTACATTTTTTATCAACACATACTTTGTCTATATTCTAATCAAATGTAGGGTTTCAAAGATTGAGTTCCTTTGAAGTCTAGGTTACTAAGGAGCAAGAATAGTTGAAAATCTTGATGAGTCCTCATAGCTTCGAGGACAAAACCCACCTTTCCTTTATGTCTTTTATTTTCATGTTGAGACTATTGTATGGGCTGCATCCCAAGACTTTTATTCATAAACTTGTATTAGATGGTTTGAGGCAAAGTATAGAAATACTTCCGCTTGTTTTTATGAAAATGACTTCGATTGTAAAAAGTTTTAAATTTTTCCGTATTTTTCTATTATCCTATGTTCATGATATGCTAAGGGCTTGTATGACGCTCTTCAAAGTCTTGTACGTCGTGTTATGTCTAGGGGGTACTCCTAGGTCGTGACATGAAAGAAGCGGTGCTTAAGAAATCTGTTGAGGCTTTCTCCCAAGGGGGAGATGGGGTGCTTAGATGTCAAGGCCACTTATGTGTTCCAAATGTTGATGACTTGAGGGAAAAAATCCTTGAGGAAACCCATAGTTCTCGGTACTCAACAAGTAAAAGTTGAGCACCAAAGGCTGGAAGGTTTGTCCCAAGATATTTCTATTCTTATTTGGAAGTGGGATGGCTTGAATATGGACTTTGTAGTTGGTTTGCCCCGCACCCAACGACAGTATGACTCTATATGGGTGATAGTAGATCGGATGATAGATCAAGTCGTTTCCTTCACGTCAAAGTTTCATATTCAGAGGAGGGCTATGCCAAGATGTACTTGAGAGATGATAAAATTGCATGGCGTGCCTTTGTCTATCATTTCCGATCATGGTACCCAATTCACTTCTCAATTTTAGAAGTCATTCCAAAAAGGTCTTGGTACCAAGGTTAAGCTTATCATGACTTTTTATCCCCAAACCGATGGGCAAGCAGAGCGCTATCCAATCTTTCGAAGACATGTTAAGGGCTTGTGTGATTGATTTTAAGGGTAATTGGGATGAACATTTTCCATTGATTGAATTTTCCTATAATAATAGCTATCACTCGAGTATTGGTATGACTCCATTTGAAACTCTTTATGGTAGGAAATGTAGGTCTCCTATAAGTTGGTTTGAGGTGGGTGAAGTTGTTTTGATAGGTCCTGAGCTAGTTTATGAGCTATTAAGAAAGTTTGACTCATTAGAGAGAGGTTGAAAATGGCTCAAAGTCGCCAAAAGACATATGCCCATGTTAGAAGAAGGGATTTTGAGTTTGATGTTCATGATTAGGTTTACTTGAAAATCTCACCCATAAAGGGTGCAATGAGGTTTGGTAAGAAAGGGAAGCTTATTCCCCGGTATGTAGGCCCATATCAAATTTGGAGACGGTTTGGTAAGGTTGCCTATGAATTAGATTTACTAAATGAGTTGGCATCGGTGCATCCAGTTTTCCATGTCTTTATGTTTAAGAAGTGTGTTGTAGATTTGACGTCCATAATTCCTCTAGAAGGGTTAGGAGTTGATGAAAGTCTCTCTTATAAGTAAGTTTTGCTTGAGATTTTGGACCGGCAAGTTAAGAAGTTAAGGAATAAGGAAGTTCCTTCCGTAAAAGTGTTGTGAAGAATCACTTAGTTGAGGGTGTTACTTGGGAGGCCGAGGCTTATATGATGTCCCGATATCCTTATCTCTTTCCTTCTACTCCTTTTCTAGCTTGAAGTAATGAGTTCATCTTGTTTTGTTCTATGTTTTAGAGTCATGTGTGTTTTATGTATCCCATGATCTCCTTAAGTTATACATGTTGATGAAAGCTTATGATTTGAAAGAAAAAAGAATTATGATGCTGTTTTTTTTTCCTCATGTTCTTGTGCATTAAGTATGAGTTTCCTATATGCTTCATGAGATGAATTGTTGAGCATGCTTTAGTATGCTTTTTGAAAGTAAATTACATATTAGCTCCATGAGATTGTGTTGAGAATGCTTTTGAGATTGGAGAAGATAGTTCCTCCTAGAACATGAGAAATTGTTGAAATGTTTCATCCATAATGGGTTGTTAGATGTAATTCCTACTTACTTGTGATTCATTAAATATGTTTTGTATGGAGTTCATGTTTCCTCCTTCGTATTGTGCATTGTTATGATGTTGTATGCATGATGGGATGCTAGTCTTGAGTCTTGACTTTCGTAAGGTGTCTAGAACGTCATTCGAGGATGAATGTTCCCAAGGGGGAGATAATGTGACACCCCAAAAACTAGTAGGCTAAACTAGAGCTAAATGTGATGGTTAGAGCCATGGAAATGGGCAAGGGCCAAGGGAGAGGACTAGAGCAGTGCACTCTCCCATAGATACTGCCCAAGCAACCACGACCACCACCACGGCTCGTGGTAGGCTAGGCAGTAGCCCCCACAAGCTTCCCATAATAGTCCCCTCTTGATGAGCCACTCACGGCTCATAGTGTAGATCACAGCTCGTAGGAAGGCTCTTGGAGGGGAGTTGAGTGTGTAAGGGTTGAGGTGAGGGTGGCTTAGCCATATGAGATTATGCATATTTTTATGAAATCTATGTAAATGCTTGAAGGATAATTTGAGATTAAAGTGTCAATGATTATGATAATGTTGTTGTGTTGAATGAAATGGAATTCTCATGAACACAGAATGAACCTGATGTGAAAGGTTTTCTCACATAATGAAGATTCTAAGGTTGAAAGACTTTCTTACCTAATTGAATCTAATACTTACATGTAGACATGGAAGGTGAAAGGTTTTCTCACGCATGATCTAATGAGCTATCCTAATGAACTAAGTTGGATTGAGTGTCATGGACATCCTTCTATGAGACGTGGAAGAAGTTATGACTTAATAAATATTCTGTGGGATTTATGTTTAGGACCAAGTGGATATTGTATTGAGATGGAAGCTCCCCCACTAAAAAGGTCAGGTTTCTAAAAGCAATATCTTGAGATGTAAGCTCCTAGTTAGAAAGACGGGGTTTCTAGTAGCAATCTATGTATCCCATATACTACGTGCCCCCCGTAGGATATTTAGCTAGTGGATCCACCTAAGCTAAGATTTCATGGTTCTACCTTAGGCAAGTAGGACACCCCTTTTCGGTATGGGTAACACCGGGTGATCATGTTATAGCTCACATGGTCTCATATCGGTTAAGGCTTATCTCCCACAAAAAGAACATGAATAATGAACTAAGGTTACTACATGAAGTATTGTTTATGAGTTCAAAGGTTTTAAAGATGAGGTTGACTTTTATTGTTCATGTTTATGACTTATGCTTCCTAATCTCTTATATGATGTTTAAACTTGGTAAATCACATGCTTTGAAATTAAATGTCCCTTTTAGCATGTTTTAAATGTTTTCATGCATAGTTATCATACTTAGTTCATTTTTTGTACTAACACATATTTTTTCCTAAATTGTTCCTAAATGTAGGGTTCGACAGTTAGGGTCATTTTCGTGGCTAAGTGTTGGTCTTGAGATTTCCAGCTTTGGTGAGTTCTCATGCTTCGAGGACATAGTTATTGTTTTAGTTTCCATTTCTTGTATTTCCTTTTTGGACATGATGTATGGGCTAGGCCCAATTTCATTCAGTATTGTAATAGACGGTTATAATGAGACTGATGTCTAGACTTCCGCTTTCTTTTATGAAAATCTTTTTGGACTTGAAATGTGTTTTTATCTTGTATGTTCTATTTCTTATGTTATGAGAACTAAGTGGCTTGTATGCGGTCCTTCGGGGTTCTATACACCATGTTTCATCTAGGGGGCACCCTTGGGTTATGACACAATAGCACTGATACTTTCCTTTCAAAGATTTCCACAATAATTTATAATCATTTCATAAAAACGTGCATATCTTCAAAATTCATAATTCATAGTACATGGGTTCATCATAGGATCATTGTTGAAAAGCAAGATTTAGGCATCGATAAATGCAATTTCAACTAATTACCATACATTAAAATCAAATAATGCATTAGAAGACTTAATCAACGATAATAAATTATATGATGAAATCCACATTTATTGAATTGAAATCCTAATTTGATCATTTGAAATTGAATTGGGAAGTTGAAATCCTTGGGGACACCATGGAAGAAGGACTGCATGGGTGAATACACACATACATTGATCCTTTAAGCCTAAAAATATGGAGAATTGAAGACTTAAATGGAACCCTATCTCTTCTTCTTCTTCCTCAGCCTTGAGAGAATTTGGGGAGCGGATTCGGTCAAGTTTAGGGAATTTAGCAGAATGAGTTGAAAATGGGTAAGTTGGGGGCTTAAAACTTTATATAGGGCTTAGGTTAGAAGTTAAAACGACATAGTTTTGATTTAAAACAATTAGGAAAAGGACCCAAAATCCCTTTAAAAATAAGTGCTGACTAGACCTAGAGTTTGGACCTCCGTACTAGTCAACCATAAACCACGTATTGGGACCATCCGCCATCACATTTGCCTTAATGGCGTGATAGAGAACACTCATATCATAATCTTTTAGTAACTCAAGCCACTTCTTTGGCAAAAATTTAGATCCTTTTTCTTAAACGCATATTACAAACTCTTGTGGTCAGTAAGACATCAACATGGACACCATAAAAGTACTACCTCCATATTTTTAACGAAAACACAACTACCGCTAGTTCTAAATCATGTGTAGGATAGTTCTTTTCATGAATTTTGAGTTGACGTGAAGAATATGAATAACTTTCCCATTTTTTATAAGACCACACCCTAATCCAACCCATGAAGAAACATAATAAACAACAAATCCATGGACCCTTCAGGTAGAGTCAACACCGGAGCGGAGGTTATTCTATCTTTCAATTCTTAGAAGCTCTTTTCACATGCTTCTGACTGCTAACGCTCAACTACACTTCATCCACTTCTAAGTGTAGGCAGTTTCTAACAAGTATAAAACCAACTAAGAGTTGGGGTCGATCCCACAGAAAGTGAAACAATAAATAATTTGATCAAGAAGTAAAATCATGTCCTAATCGTTTGTAGAAGTAGGAGTTTCGTAACACTAAAGTAAATCACAAAGTTTGAATGATTAATATCAAATGGGGGATTTGGGTAACCAATTTACGACTACTAAAAATGGAAGTAAGCAAGTAGAGAAGGTTTCTTTGGAGTGTGATAAGTTTAATGCTAATTTCGTGTAATGGGTGATTACGAGTTACTCAAACTTGTTGAATATCAATCGGTAGGCTGGGTTTTAAGTGCAATAGCCATTTCTCAATCAACTATTGCGATTCAAGTGAGTTCTTACAAACCTCACATGCAAAACACAATCAAACAACCCATTACCTTAATCAATCCACTTTTTCAAGCTAGACTTGCAAGATTACAATTCAACCCGCTTTCTCAAGCCAGATTCATAAAAATGCAATCAAAACAGTTATAATTTGACTCTAAAACTTCTTTCTCAAGAAAGTATCGAGTTCGAAGTTAGAATTACATTTGTAACTACAATTCCTCAATTAAAACATGAACAATTAATTGAACCCGCTTCAAGTCAACAATAAAATCAGTAACTAACAACACCCATTAGCTAATTAACGCATTCAACTACATAATCACACCCCCAAGAATAGGGGTTTTAGCCGAACATAGTAAAAAACAAGAAATCATTACCAACAAAGTGTTCCATCAGTTTGGCCACAATCTACAAGTTCCCAAATGCTCCAATTAAAGCTAAAAATCTCAGAATAACTAAATCCTTGCTCAAAAATCTCAAAATAATGTTCTAGAATGTAAAATATCAAAAACTAGAAGTTGAGTAATGTGTGTAAAATTCTAGAACTCCTTAGAAGTTCTTCTCTTCTTTTGAAAAATAACATTTATAGTTTCCCAATATTTCAACATCGGAGTCACTCAGTGAAGTAAGTCAGGTTTCACCGACCCGATCGGTGATGCACCGAGTGCTCCTCCTCTCGCCTTTTTGGTATGAATTTTCCTGTAACTTTTGGCGATTGAGATCGGCATCGCCGATCTCTTCGGTGCGTTGCCAAACTGCTAATCTACTCGCCAAGTTGGTCTTGTCCATGGGCTGGCCTGCTGGAACTTTAGGTGAGCTGAAGGTCCACTCGGCGACTCGCAGAGTGTCTTTGACGAGTACGAGTTTTGCTTTCCTTTAACTTTTTCAATATTTTCGGTCCTATTTTCATCGTTGTGTCCTTGCCTTTCTCTTTTGCCTTTATTGTTGCATATTAAAATTTTAACATCTGTTATGAGCATAAATTAGGCATGAGGACACTAATTTCCCGAGTATTAAACCCTAAATGAGTCGAAATCTTGGTAACTCTCAACTACACTTCATCCAATTCTAAGTGTAGGCGGTCCCAATCAAGTATAAACCTAATGAAGAGTTGGGGTCGATCCCACATGGAATGATACTGAATGGAATTCAATTACGAAGTAAAAGGTGTGATCTTATCGTTTGTAGAAGTAAACATTATTGAAACAAGTTAAAATAAATTTTAGGGGTTGACAACTAGTGTCAAATGGGGAGATTAGAGTGACAATTAATAACTACGATTACATGGGAGTATAAAGTAGAGAAGGGTTTCGGGGATGTGATCGATCAAATGCTAATTTCGCCATATGGGTGATTATAATTTACTAAAACACGTTGAATCTTTGCGGCTAGGCTTTAGATATAACAACCATCTGTCGATCAAGTACCATGATTCAGGAGAGGTCTCTCGAACCTTGGCAAGCATAACAATAATAAACAAAGCAAAACCTCAATTAATCTACTCTTTCAAGCTAGATTGGTAGGATCGAATTCCGATTCACTTTCTCAAGCTAAATCAACAATAACTCAATCACTACAATCATCAATTGATAGTCTTAATTCTAAAACCTCTTTCTCAAACAAACCTAGAATACTAAGTTAGAATTGTATTTCTCACTTCAATTCATAAATTAAAACACAACTTTCAATCAAATTCACTTCAAATCAACAATTAAATCATTTAATACTAACACCCATATGCTAATTAGACTATTTAATCACATGATCACACCCCTAAGAATGGGAGTTTTAGCCACACATCATATAAATCAAGAAATTATTACCCACTATATTCTCCATCAACTGGGTAACACAATTCGAGTCTTTAGAATGCTTGAAATCAACTTCAAATCAAAACCCTATTCAAAATTCTACTAAAAAAACTACAAAAATCAGTGTTTGGATAAAAAAAAACCAGAGTTAGATTGTGTAGGAACTTTTTGGAATTGGAAGCTCAGTTTTTCGTCTTTTAAAAATCACATTTATACTCTACCAAATTTTCATCTTCAAGACAAATCGGTGGAGTAAATCGTGTTTCGCCGACCAGGTTGGCGATGCGTCGAATATGCCTTCCATCACCTTCCTGACAAGGCTTTTCAGCACTTCCTTGAGGTAACTTTAGGCGATCCTGGTCGGGCTAGTTTACTTGTTCGACGATGCACCAAATATTCCTCCACCTCGCCTTTTTGGTTTCGATTTTTACAACTCATTATGTAATTTTCGGTGAGTTAAGACTCAATCACGGATTCAGTCGAGAAAACGCAAATTTGTCCTTCCCATCGCCGAGTTGGCTTTTCCTTAGGCTGGCATTCTGGAACCTTCGGCGAGCTAAAGGGCCACTCGGCGGTTCGTCGAGTGATCTTGACAATCATCAGCCTTGCGTTTCTTCAACTTTTTCAGCTTTTCCGCTCCCTTTTTCTTGGTAATGTCCTTGTCTTGCTATCGTGCCTTCGTTTCTGCAAATTAGTATTTTAACATCAGTTTAGTGCATAAAGTAGGCATTGAGGATACTAAAACTAAGAATATTAAGCCCTAAATGAGTCAAAATCCCCGACTCGTCAACACCTCCAACTTAAAGTTTTGCTTATCCTCAAGTAAAACACAAGATCAAGAAGTTCAACCAAGATGTCTACAATACAAATAGAGCTATTCAAGACTAAACATGAATGCAGATGAGGTTCAATCTATCCATGCAATGTTCAATTATGCACTACAAGTTTAAAACTGTGACTAGCCATAATGAAATTGAGTTCAAGTTCACAATCCTATCTTCAAATGCAAATTCAAGCTAAATAAGAGTATATGAATGCACTCACATAAAAAATGATTCAATGCTCACTCAAAGCTCATCAAATTTTCAGAATTTCAAAATCAAAAGCAACTCTCACTCTCTCAAAGATAAACACATGCATGATTTTTTTCCAGAGGTTTGCCCGTATTTTCTAATTAACATGATCATAAGCTTAATCAAGATCACAAAGGACTTTCAAGGCTTGTAACAGGGCTGAGGGTAAAGGTAAATCATTTTGTCTTCGTGACTTCTACCTTCATGAAGCATGGCCTGAATTTCACTTTTTGGTCTTCTCTTTCACTTTTTTTTTATTTTCACAATCCACCTTATGTTCTTTTAAGCATGATTCATTGGATACCCCATTGTTTTGTCCATTGTACCAACTTTATTTCAATAATTCTTTTCTTTTTCGATCTTTTTGTTCTTTCACATGATCCTTCAAGGGCGAACATCTCAAAATTCTTGACTTTCCTCCTTTTTCACCACATCCCCAACTTTAGCCTAAATTGGCTATTCAGAAATAATGAATGCTCCATAAAGATTTTAGGTCGGAAAGAAAGAGGTCAAATGTGTTCAAGTTTCATCCAAAGAAAAGGATAGGCTCAAACGGTGACAAGCAAGGTTCACACTCTTACAAGGTGGTCACAAAGAGGTATAATGTCAATTTCGGTTCACTCTTCACAAATTGTGCCTAAGATCATCTCTATCATTCGCCTACATTGGTCGATTGGATAAACAAGACAAGTTCTAGGTATTATCAAGCACATATTTCAAGGCAACCGCACCACACACGATATTCAACACAATCATCAAACAAGACTCTACAATTTTAGTTAGCCTGCAACAATAATCACAAGATTCATTTCAATATCCGGTAGTCACAATGAGATGCTAAGAGTTCACATATGACTTATGTAACTCAAATTTACCTCATTGAAATCGCACATACATATCAATCAATGAAGAGCACTATTCAAGTCATCAATATTAACTACAATAGACACTCAAATTTGCAAGAGAACAAACACATTTACAAATATCAAGAGGTAAATTATTTTTTAATTTGGGTCAACACCAGCACATTAAAACAATGGATCAAACCCAATAGTCACCAACAAAATCAAACATTATCCATAAAAACAGCCCAAAAGAGGTAGGTATACATATACCTCACCCCTCAAAACTAAACTAGCAATTGTCTTCAAATGCACAATATAACAATAAGATGGAAAGAGTATAGAAAGAGAAACTCTTCACTACATGTCTCATCGAACGAGAACTGCTTGAGGCCGCCAAACTACCGAATAGTTCGGTGATACACTGATAGGAAGCCAACTCACCGAATTATCCAGAATGAAGGCCTTCTAGTCCGGATAAAAGGGCGTACAAAAATTGGCTCGCCAAATCATTAGGCAAATCGCCAAACAGTCTGTTAGCTCACTAAAATTTCTAGAACATTGGCTCTTTCGACTGGACCAAAAAGGCAGACTAAAGCGGGTTTGTCGAACTACCGGTGGACCGCCGAAAGAGTCCCATTCATTGCCCACTCACTAATTCCTGCACATTCAGCAAACGTTATTATAAACAACTAAAACTTGGGTTGCCTCCCAAGAAGGGCCTTAGTTAAAATCGTGGTACGACGTGGAAAAGCTCTCACGCATCTTCCAGATACACCACTTTAATCACTAATATTTCCTGACACTCTCCAAAATAGAGTTCCAGACGATGCCCATTTACTTTGAATGTTGGACCTTCTTTACCCTCAACTTCAATCGCCCCATTTGTGAACACCCGAGTTACTCTGAATGGGCCAGACCACTTCGATTTGAGTTAAATTTGAGAAAAGTCTTAAACAAGAATTATAGAGCAAAACAAAATCACCTACTCGAAACTCTCATTGAAGGATTTTAGTGTCATGCCACTTCTTCATTTTCTCCTTATAAAGGGCTGAACTTTCATATGCCCTCAACTAAAACTCCTCCCATACATAGAGTTGATTAACTCTCCCTTTTGAAGCATCCCCCAAATTCAGATATAACACCTTCAATGCCCATGGTGCTTTGTGCTCAAGGTCGATTAGTAGGTGACATGACTTTCCAAATACGAGTTGGTATAAAGACATGTTGATTGGCGTCTTAAAAGCAGCGCGGTACGCAAAAAAAGCATAATCCAACTTCCAAGACTAGTCGGTCCCATTTACATTAACTGCTTTTCCACGATATCCTTTATTTCTCGATTTGACACTTCAACTTGGCCACTTGTCTATGGATGATAGGGCGTTGAAACTTTATGCTTGACTCCGTATTTGCCCAATAGTGCAGTAAATAACCAGTTGCAAAAATGAGACCCTCCATCACTGATAATAGCACATGGGGTCTTAAACCTTGTGATTATGTATCACTTCAAGAACTGCACCACAGTCCTTCATTCATTGTTAGGGAAAGCTATAGCCTCTACTCACTTGGAGACGTAATCGACCACTACCAATATACACTTATTTCCAAAAGAGCTCGCAAACGGTCCCATGAAGTCGATTCCGCACACATCAAATAGTTCGACCTCGAGGATGGGTTAAGAGGAAGCTCATGCTTTCTTGGTACTTCTCCTTGCTTTTGGCATTGTATGCACTTTTTAACGAAATCGTGAGCATCTTGGTATAGTGATGGGCAATAGTAGACACTTTGCAACACTTTGGCGGTTGCACGCACCCCGCTATGATAACCATCCACCAGTGAAGCGTGGCAAGCATTGAGAATTGCATTGACTTCATCTTGCGGAATGCATCTTCAAATTATATGATTTTTGCATTCTCTAAATAAATATGGTTCGTCCCAGGAGTACCTCTTTACATCAAACACGAACCTCTTTTGTTGGTAGAAGTTCAGACCCGTTGGTATTATTCCACACACTACATAGTTAGGGAAGTCAACATACCAAGGTGAGTTTCCTTGGGTCACCTTCATCATTGTTTCATCAGGAAATTCAGCCACAATGTCCCTCTCATTGGAGTCAACAAGGTTGGTTTCTAACCGAGATAAATGATTCGCCACTTGGTTCTCGCACCCCTTTAGATCCTTTACCTCAAAATCAAATTCTTATAACAACAACACCCATCAAATCATTCTTATTTTTACGTGTTTCTTAGCCATCAAATATTTAATGGCCGAATGATCTGTGTGCACCACCACATTAGTTCCCAACAAATATGTTCTGAATTTTGCAACTGCATGAAAAAATTGCTAGTAGTTCTTGCTTCGTGACCGTTTAATTCTTTTGAGCCACATTCAATGTCTTACTTGCATAATAAATCGGATGGAATAACTTCTCTTTTCTTTGACCAAGAACAACCCCCAAAGCAACACCACTAGCATCACACATGAGTTCAAATGGGTTACTCCAATCAGGGGCAATAATATCGGGCCAGATACCATTTTTTTAAAGCACAAGAACGCTTTGAGGCAAGCATCATCAAAATGGAAGGTAGATTCCTTCTCTAGCAATTTATAAAGAGAGTGATATATTTTGGAAAGATATTTGATAAACCGCCTGTAGAAACCCGCATGGCCTAGAAAGCTCAGGACACCTTTTACCAAAATAGGAGGTTGGAACTTGGCAATGACTTTGACTTTTTCTTGATCCACATGCATTCCTTCTCCTGAAATTTTATGCCCCAAAACAATTCCCTCCTTCACCATGAAATGACACTTCTCCCAATTTTGAACTAGGATGGTTTCCATACACCTTTGTAGTGCTTGCTCATGGTGTTCAAGACATTCTTCAAATGAATGACCAATGACTGAAAAATAATCAATGAATACCTCCATTTAGTCTTCCACCATATCAGCGAAAATAGAATGCATACATCGTTCGAATGTTGCCGGAGCATTGCACAACCCAAAAGGCATCCTATTGAAAGAAAAAGTCCCATTGGGACATGCTAAAGTTGTTTTATCTTGATCTTCCGGTGCAATGGAAATCTAGTTGTATCTAGAATAACCATCCATAAAGTAGTACTATCCACGCCCGCAAGCCTAACAAGAATTTGGTCCATAAATGGCATTGGAAAATGATCTTTCTTGGTCCATGAATTTAACTTCCGGTAGTGCATGCATACTCTCCAACCAGTGACTAGACTCGTAGGTACGAGTTCCCCTTTCTCATTTGGAACAACCGTGATGCCTCCTTTCTTTGGTACACATTGTATGGATCTTACCCATTTGCTATCTACAATAGGGTATACCACGCCTGCGTCTAGCCACTTGATGATTTCTTTCTTCACCACTTCTTGCATAAGTGGGTTAAGTCTTCTTTCGTGCTCAACACTTAGTTTGCATTCACTATCCAATTGGATTTTATAAGTGCAAATCCCGGGGGGAAAACCAACAATATCAGCAATTGTCCATCCTATGGCCTTAATTTATTGCTTTAACACCTCAACAAACAATTTCACTTGCCACTCAAGCAAGTCTGCTGCAATGATGATGGGCAAAGTGTTGTTTGCTCCCAAAAATACATACCGAAGATGAGATGGAATCACTTTCAACTCAATCTTTGGAGGTTCTTCCGTGGATGGTGTTACGGGAAGACTTTCTCGACTCTTCCGATCAATATCTAGCTTCGACGAACTTTTAGAATGAGCACCTAATTCCGCTATAGTAGTTACAACTTCATCATACCCTTGAATTTCTTCCTCATTATAATTTGAAAGGACAAATGCAAGGGGTTCACCCATACACATCATTTCACTAACATTACCTATTGCTTCCTAAATCACATCAACTTTTGAGAGCACATGAATGTCACTAGGTTGCTTTATCGATTTGCACACATTGAACGTAACCTCCTCATCATTTACCCGAAACTTTAACTCATGACTTCAACATCCACAAGAGCTCTTGCCATTGCCAAAAATGGTCTACCTAAAATAATAGGTACATCGGCATCAATCTTATAGTCCAAGATAACAAAATCGATCCGAAATATGAACCTATCAACTTTTACCAAAATATCATAAAGTAGTCCAACAAGATGCTTAATGGATCGATCAACCATGAGGAATCCCATTGTTGTAGACTTAGGTATACCCAATCCAAGTTGTTTGTACATTGCATATGACATCAAGTTAATACTCGCTCCCAAATCACATAATGCTTTGGCAAATTGGAGAATCCCAATAGTGCTTGGAATAGTAAATGCCCCCGAATAAACTTTCTTGATAACCACATTGCTTATCATGATGTCACTACAATTATGAGACACTTCAACCATTTCAAAATCAATACTCCTCTTCTTGGTGACCAATTCTTTCATGAACTTTGCATATCCGGGCATCTCCAACAATACTTCCACTAAAGGAAGATTTATTGACAGCGTCATGAACACGAACATAAATTTCTTGAATTTTGCATCTTCATCCCGCTTTTTGAGTCTTTGAGGAAATGGTGGGTTGATTTTGGGAAGCGGTTTTACTGACTTTGAAGAAGAAGCAACCCTTTCCTTTGCCAGTTTCAGTTCCTCGGTGGTGCTTTACTTTGGAATTTCTTCAACCTCTTTGGATATGTCATTCCCCGACAGCGGCGCCATTTTTGATAACGCTCAACTATACTCCATCAAAGTCTAAGTGTAGGTGGTCGCAACAAATTATAAACCCAATGAAGAGTTGGGATTGATCCCACATGGAGTGATACATAATGGAATTCAATTAGGAAGTAAAAGGCGTGTTCTTGTCGTTTGTAGAAGTAAACATTATCGAAACAAGTTAAAGTGAATTTCAGGTGTTGATACCTAGTGTCAAATGGGTGGATTAAAGTTACAACTGACAACTACGAATACTGGGGATTAATCAAATAGAGAAGTATTCTCGGGGATGTGATATATTAAATGCTAATTTTGCCATATGGGTAATTATAATTTACTAAAACACGTTAAATCTTAGCGGTTAGGCTAAGCTTAAGATGTAATAGCCATTTCTCGATCAAACACCACAATTCAGGGGAGTTCTCTCAAGCCTCGATAAGCATAACAATATGAACAACCAAAACCTCATTTAATCTACTCTCTCAAGCTAGATTGGTAGGATTGAATTCATATTCACTTTCTCAAGCTGAATTAACTATTACTCAATCACCACAATCGTCAATTGATAGTCTTAATTCTAAAACCTCCTAGAATACTAAGTTAGAATTGCATTTGCCTTTATAATTCATGAATTAAAACACAAATATCAATCAAACTCACTTCAAATCAACAATAAAATCAGTAAATACTAACACCCATAAGTTAATTAGACTATTTAATCACATGATCGCACCCCCAAGAATGGGGTTTTAGCCACACATCACAAAAAAACAAGAAATTATTAGACACAATATTCTCCATCACCTGGGTAACACAATTCGAGTCTTCACAATGCTTGAAATAACCTTCAAATCAAAACTCAATTCAAAATTCTACTAAAAACTACTAAAATCAGTGTTTGGATAAAAGAAACCCAGAGATAGAATGTGTAGGAACCTTTTGGAATTGGAAGCTCCCGTTTTTATCTTTTAAAAATCGCATTTATAATCTTCCAGATTTTTAGCTGTAGGATAGATCGGTAGAGTAAGTCATTTGTCGCTGACCAGGTCGGCGATGCACCTAATATGCCTTCCATCGCCTGCCTGGCTAGATTTTTCAGCACTTCCTAGCTGTAACTATAGACGATGCAGGTCGGGCTCGGCGAGCTATTCGGCGATGCTCCAAATAATCCTTCACCTTGCCTTTTTGGTTTGCATTTTTACAACTCATTGTGTAATTTTGGGCAAGCTAAGTCTCCATTGCGGATCGAGTCGGCGAAACATCAATTTGTCCTTACCATCACCGAGTTGGATTTTCCCTGGGCTAACACTCTAGAACCTTCGGTGAGCTGAGTGATCATCAAGCCTTGTGTTTCTTCAACTTTTTCAGCTTTTTCGCTCCCTCTTTCCCGGTAATGTCCTTCCCTTGCTCTCTTGCCTTCATTGCTACAAATTAGTATTTTAACATTAGTTTAGAGCATAAAGTAGTCATTGATGACACTAATACTATGAATATTAAGCGCTAAATGAGTTGAAATCCCCTACTCTTGAAATCCCCGACTCATGAACACCCCCAACTTAAACTTTTCCTTGTACTCAAGTAAAACACAAGATCAAACAGGTGAACAGGGATGTCTACAAATAGTGCTACTTGAGACTCAACATGAATGCACACGAGATTCAATCTTCACAAGCACTGTTCAATTGTGCACTAAAAGGTTCAAAAGATGACTAGCCATCATCGGAAAGAAGTCAAGCTCACAATGCTTGCCTCAAATACAAATTCAAGCTCAACAAGAGTATTCAAATGCCCTCACATAAAGAATGATTTCATGCTCCCACAAGTCCATCAAAGATTATATCATAAGGAATCAAAATTAACTCTCATACTCTCAAAGATAAACACATGCATGATTTTACCCATAGACTTGCCCCTATTTTCCTATCAACACGTCATTCGGCTCAATCAAGATCACCAAGGTCTTTCAAGGCTTGTAACGGGGATGAGGGTAAAGGTATGATCATTTTGGCTTAGTTACTTCTACATTCATGAAGCATGACTTGCATTTTACTTCTTCTCCTATTCTTTCAGTCTTTTCATTTTCACAATCCACCCTAAGTATTTTCAAGCACAAAACTTATTGTTAGAAGCATTGGATACCCCTTTTATTTCCACCAATACACCAATTGTAAACTTCTTTTTCAATATTTTTCTTTTACTTTTCTTTTGTTTCTCTCTCTTTTTTAATATGGAAGGATTCCATCTTTTCGGCACAAATCTTCAAGGGTGAATTTCACAAATTTCTTGATCAATTTCTCTCCTTGTTTTTCACCACACACCCAACTTAGGCTTTTGACCTAAGTTGGCTATTCAAACAGACCAAGGTATTATGAAGGTTTTAGGCGCAGAGGAAAGAGGCTAAATGTGTTCATATTTTATCGAAAGAAATGGGTACGCTCAAATGGTGCCAAGTTAGATTCACACTCTCACAAGGTGGTCAAAAAGAGGAATAGTAGCAATTTAGTTCACTCTGACAAATTTGTGCCTAAGATCATGTCTTTCAGTTACCAATTCTAATCAATTGGATCAACGGGGCAAGTTTTAGGTATCACCAAGCACATGTTTCAAGAAAACCTCACCACACAAGGCATTCAACACAATCATCGACCATGAATATACAAGTTAAGGTTGCGTGCAACGTCATCATAAGACTCATTTCGACAATCGAATAATCTTAATAAGATGCTTAAGGTCCACACATGACTTACACAACTCAAATTTGCCTCAATAGACTTGCACAAACATATCATTCAATGAAAAGAACTATTTAATTCATCCGTATTGATCGCAATCGATACTCCAATATGCAAGAAAACAACCACAACATTCACAAATTCAAAAATAAGGAGGTGGATCAAAAACAAACATTCACAATTAACCATAAAAATGAGAAGATTTTGATATATAAAATAAAAAATCATCCCAAAGCATCCAAAACAAAATAGATACAACCCAAGGGGATGTGTATGAAGATACCCACACCCCACCAAAAAATACGAAACAATGTCCTCAATGTGAAAAGAAATAAATGTCTCAAGAATAAAACAAAATAGAGAGTCAAGATCCCCATGTCAGGCTAAGACTGAGGTGAACGTTGCACATCTGGGGATCTGTCAGTCTAGGCATCAGTGTCTGGCTCATCTCTACCACTAGATTGTGTTCCACTGGAACCTATTATCAAGGTGTCCTGAAGTGAAGCCTCCATCATCGTCTACACCATCGCACCCTCCAAATCCTACACTACAGGCTCACGGGTCCCAAACTCCTCCTCATCCATCTCAGGAGTGCCCGCCTCATCACCATCATCAGCTAAAACATCATCTCCAATCGCAGTGGCTGGAGGGATCTCAGAAATAGCTAGAACCCAAAACTAGGACCCTCTGGAACGTCCACACTACCCCAGACATCAAAGTATCAGTAGATTTGAGCTCATCCACATCTAGTCTCAACCCAGCCGCATCAACCTTCAAGGTTGTCACATCCTCAGACTGCTGACCGCCATTCTCACATGCCTCGACTCGCACGATGAGTGCATCCAATGCCATCTGGTGAGCTGTAATCATCTCTCTCTGTTCTCGCAGCTTATCCTGGATAGGGGCAAGGGCAACAACAATAGCCCACTCAATCATCTCGGGACAACTATTTCAACTCGGGAGCCACACACATCGACCGAATATGCTAGGTGGCCCATTTTATATAGCATGGCCTGTGTCGAAAGGGGGTGGGAGGCAGCAGGCACAGAAGTAGTATGACCAGATATAGTAGGAGCAGATAAGCTAGGTGTTCCTGAAGGCTCGTTTGCCCGAGTGGAAGGAGTATTATCTTCCTCCAACATATCTATATCAACACCCGGGTGTGTGTCCACAGGTGTTGTCCTATTCCGCTGAGCCTCATCCCTAGTGTACTCTGCCTCGATACTCTGGATATAAGTAGAGAAAGTAGGGGTTACTTCAACATCCATCTTTGCCACAAAGGGCACATTAGTTCGCTGGCACAACTCCCTGAGTAGTACTGAGAATGGAAGCGAGGTTTCACACTGCTTGGCCCTCATGGCCATCTCATCCTCAATAATTATCTCAAAATTTAGTCTATCCCAGTCAATAATAGATCCTACCAGAATGCCTTTGCATGCCGGAAGATGGACTCATTATGTGATAGCCTGAGTGTGCTGCTAATGAACCCGAACTAGTACCTCAAATCTATATCAGAACCGTCTTCTCAATCTTGACCCCAGACTCAATCCACGGAGGTGTAATGTCAGAAATCAAGGGAGCCAACCATCCCTTAAGGTGATCGAGGGTTTTCATCTTAATCCTATCCACCAAGAAATAAATCACATCGACTTTGCATCCCAATACTGCATTTATGTCTGAACTTTTCACTTAAGCTTTTTACCTCACACCAGTACATGATCAACATGAGCAAACAAACTAGCCTTCTTCTTGCCTTTTAGGATCAGCTTTTTGTACTCCTCATAGAACTCTCGGACTTAAGAAGGTATTTATGGGTGTTGGGGTTGTGTGAATCACTCAAATTTGTGAAACAGAATTGTGTCTAACACACCCGAATACTTGTCCACTGCCTCATCTGTGGAAAATCTCTTTTATTCCAAAATAGTTCTCAACCCAGCCGTCTTTAACCAATTCATCGGGCGCAGTGCTGGTGCCTGGGATGGGGGCACTTGTGGTGCCTGCTCAGCTCCCTATGGTGGAGGTGCAAGAGGAGTCAGGAGTACTAGGAGTCTTGCTGGATCATGTAGAATTTTTTAGCGCAATTCAGCCCGTCTCCGCTGAAGGGTTTGATCATCCTCTGGTTTTGATTCATAGGCTCGAGTTCTAGACCCAAACTCTTCCTCTTTGTCCGACTCATATGTAGTGAGGTGGGTGTCATAGACACCCATGCTGTCTGGGCTATAATTACTTGGACTCGGCTTTGTAGGTCTCTTTTCTTTATCTGTCCCCTTCCCCTTTTTTGCAAGATATTTGTGTCGCGTTGATCGTAGAGGACCAGACTCATCAGAAATGACTACTCCTCGTGATCTCTTTCTAGGTGGTTAGTTACTTCTAGATACCTTGGTCTAGACATATCTGCGAGACAACACAAATTGAACAAAATGCAGTTGCAACGGGTTAGTGAAATATCAAAATAAAAGAATTTTAGGAAACCTCGCCGATCGACTTCGCGAGTCGCCGAGCTCATTAGAAAAACCATAGAGAGGTCGCTGAAAGTCACAAAACCAAAGTTCAAAGAAGTCAGCACAAGTCGGTGGGGTTCGAGGTAAATCGGTGAATCGCTGAACTAGATTGGCGAACTAAAGGTAGCTCATCAAATTTGACAGAAATATTTTCAACAAACAGGGCTACGAAAAGGCGATAACAAGGGCATTTGGCGAGTCGTTGAGTAAATTCGGTGAGTAACCAAGTAAACTTGATGAAGTTAGGCGTATCATCGAACGTTACAGAATCCATCAACTAAATTCAGAGCAAAAAGGGCAATGTAAGGGGTCAATTGGCGAACCGACGAGTCATTTGATGAACTTGACTAAGCTCACCGACTGGTTTCTCATGCCATAGTTTTACCCTAACCCCCAATTTTAAATACCCAGCCTACGAGAACCAAATTAAAGCCTTCTTCTCTGCAATTAACACCTATCCATATCATTACCAACCCCGGGGTACTCAGACTTCCCCAATTTATCTAAAATTGACCGATCAACGTCTTTTAACCTTAAGAACGACGTCACCTGATCTATCTTTGGGAAAAATTAGTTATTTAATGCAATTCAGGTTACTTAGACATCCCCTGCACCAACCCAACATGCATAACCGCCAATCAAACAATTTAGACTCGAAATTCAAATTTAAACAAGCTAAACATCTAACATGATTGACTTACCCTACAATAATTAACTAATCAATTAACCACTCAAGGGAAAACAGTAGATCCATCACTGACACACACATGCTTAGGAAATGGCATGAAATTAAAGCAAGTTCAGGAAATTAACCTCTGAAGCAGTTGAAAGAAATTAATAATTAAAATGAAAGTGAAAGACTGTAAGAGTCAAAAAATGTGAAATCAAGAGGATTTTTGAATTTAAAATGGCTGGAAGCTTTTTGACCCTTCAGCTTGTGCCTCGATCGGCAACGTCCACTTATGTCGTCGACCCATTCGGCGATGCACCAATGGGCACTTTGCCCGCCAAAGTGACCAGAACTTCAACCTTTTGGTTTGTCAAAAGAGCAATCCACATCGGGCTCGCTGACCCACTCGGTGATTTGCCGAATGGTTCCTGAGCTTGCCCAATGGCCTATTTTTCCAAAAAGTGAGTTTTCAACCTGCACATCCAACAATTGTTATTCAAATAACAAAGACTAAAACTTGGGGTGCTTCCCAAGAAGCGCCTTATTTAACGTTGTGGCACGATGAAAATGTGCTTTCAAGCTACATTCTTTGGGTTAACCATGGTATCACTCGGTAAACCCCCTTTTGGCATTGGATTTAAATGAGGCATGATTTGACCTATCTGTGTTTCCAACTGCTCAACATACACCGAGTGTTAAACAACCGTTTGGTTCAGAGAAAAGATGTCATTTTTCATTTCCTTTAGAACCTTGTTCGATCCTTCCACTTTGTTGAGGATACGAGCAAGCATATATTCGGTGCAAAAATTTTCAGGATCAACACTTTGCTCTTTTGGCTTTTGACACTCATAAGGACGCACATAGCGATCTTTTTCACCATCCCGTCCCGTCCAATTTGTAACACGGTCATGCCATTTACTATCTCGTTCTCTCCAACCATAATCACGGTCCCTGTTCCAACCTTGATTCCCGCCTGGCCTTGGATAGTTCAGATGAAAACCCTCTACCTGATTTTCCAAGAAATGCACTTCTTCATTGTATACGGCCTCAAAGTGTGCTTAATTAGGATTTACTTTGCTAATTCCAACCGTATTCACAACCTTAGAACCACTTCCCATGACATGTTTCATCAATAAGTCCATTTGGGTCATCATTTTGGCCATGTTTTCATCTCTCTCTTAGTTTTTCTCCAATTTTTCCTTAGTCATCCCAAAGTTCAAAGAGACTCCTGATCTTCCCTTGTGTATCATACACGATTAATTTTCGTGTCATCGTTGTTCCCAAGTTGGATGACATTGCTCCCATTGACACTCATCTCTTCACCTATTTTAGAGCATCCAACAAAGAACATAACTATGCCAATTCAACTAAAACAAAATAAGTTTACGACTAAATTTCAATAAAAGAATTCTAAACACCACTCCCCGATAGCGGCGCCATTTTTTATAACGCCCAACTACAGTTCATCCAATTATAAGTGTAGGCGGTCGTTGACAAGTATAAATCTAACTAAGAGTTGGGGTCGATCCCACAGGGAATGATATAGTAAATAATTCAATCAAGAAGTAAAATCGTATCCTAATCGTTTGTAGAAGTAGAAGTTTTGTAACACTAAAGTAAATCACAAAGTTTGAATGATTAATATCAAATGGGGGGGGGGGGGATTTGGGTAACCAATTTACGACTACTAAAAAGGGAAGTAAGCAAGTAGAGAAGGTTTTTTCGGAGTCTGATAAGTTGAATGCTAATTTCGCGTAATGGGTGATTACAAGTTACTCAAAGTTGTTGAATATCATTGAGTAAGTTGGGTTTTAAGTGAAATAGACATTTCTCAATCTTGAGGTGAGGGTTACGAATGAGAGTTGTTCTTGATCGATTTATGTGTGAATTTCCTTGTAAATGTTTTGGGTTTAAGAATCCAAAAGAGTTTGAGGGAAATTGGTCGATTCTAGATGAGTTAGGGCATGAGATTGAAAAAGAAAATTTGTCGAATTCTTGGCAGGGGCTTGGGGGGGGGGTGTCACCATAGCGCCAAAACTATTACCCAGTAGCTTGGGGCCTGGTGCGGCGTGCCACTCCATGCACCCCAGACACTAGTTGCTAGTTTTGGGGCTGGCGCTCTACGCCACTTAGTGTACCAAGGTCGTCAGGTCCCCTACCCTTTCGACATTCTTTCCATGTGAGGTCCCTTGATTCGTACCCATGTTTTGTACCTGATATCTACACTTAAAATCTTGATTAATCCTTGAGATATCATTCATATCTAATTCATAACTCTTGAATGTATAATTTCAAATTCAACATAGAGTTAAAAGTAAAGACTACTAAAAAATTGCCGAAAGACTACGACCAAAAGCGTTGGACTGCGTCGCTTTTTTGGTCATATTCGACGGAAATGCGACGCAATCATGTTCGTCGCTTTTTGGGTCGATACTTTTCAAAAAGCGACTGACAGCATCGCTAAAAAGCTACGTACTGCGTCGCTTCATAGTTTTTTTTCAGAATTTTTTTGATAAACGACGGACAACGTCGTTTTTTTTGTATTTTCATTTTTTTAAATTTCCAAAAGGTGATGGATTCCGTCACTTTGCTGAAAATTAATTTTTTGAAAATCCCATAAAAGCGACGAACTGAAGGACCCTGTCCGTCGCTTTTCTGGAAATTAGTTTTTTGAAAAATTCAAAAATTCGACTGACTAAAGGTCCCTGTCCATCGCTTTTCTTGGTTTATTTTTATAAAATAATGCAAAAAAGAGACAGACAAAACCACCCTATCCGTCATTTTTTCTACAATTTTTTGACAGCAACCTGTAAATATAAATCAATTCAATTCATATAGAACTAGCCCAATGAAGCAAAATCCAATCTAAGCATCACACACAACATATAAAACAACAAACTTAAATCAATCTTCAAAAATATCTAAATCACAATAAAAAAACATGTAAAGTCATTCAAAATTTGTTTCAAAATTAAAAAAGAGTTCATAAATTAAAGCAATAGAAGATAATCAAGGAGTGCAGTCTATATAATCATTATCCTTCTCACTATCGTCATAAGTCCCCTCGGCAGGGGACAATGTAGATGTAGGTTGACGAGTGAGGTTCAACACTTGTTCTTTGATTCGCGGAAATGTTGCACTCATGCTTTCTTGTTCAACTACTTTTTTTCGCTTAGACTCTTGCAGTGTTGTTGTCAATTTTTCTATATGTGCCGACATTGCAACAATCTGAACACCGTCAATTGATGATCCAATACCTTCTAAGCTGGACAAGAGTCGTTGTACATCATTTTGAGAGCCTTGACCATAGACTCTACCCTTGTGTGTCCCCCTTACCACTTTTTCTGTCCAAATTTGACTAGACAGTTCAGGTGTCATTTGGATCGAACTATCTAAATTCTCATTCACATACTGTGATACTCACCCTATATAATAAAAATAAAAATTAGCATCAATATATATATATATATATTTATTCATAATTGATATTCATTATTCATATTAATTAAATAACTGACAAAAGATCGTTCGGCCCTTTCCTCCACCCACACATCCGGATCTCACTCATTTTCTTTCTTCTTCAGATGAATCTTCTTGAAAACCTCCGATACAAGGGGAGTGTGCCCCATTTATTTTTCCAATAAATAAAAATGAAATTTATATTATAGATATATTAATCAGCTAATTATTCATTTAAAAGTTTGAATTAGAACTTACCGTCTCTATTGTAATTGTTTCAACACTCTTTGCAACTCGAGTGTGCAATGGGCTACCCTTAAGACTACCTCTAGCCTCTTTGGCTTGTTCGAATATCGCCTTGAACTTATCTGTTTTCCAATATTGGTACAATTCATCAAACACATGAGGCAACATCCAACTCGAACACTGATTAGTATCCCGGGCTTTCTTTAGCCAAATAGACAGTCTTGCGGATGCCCTCTTCTCAAATGTGGTCATAATGACCATATTAAAGCTCAATTCCCAAGTACAAATAGTTTGAAAAAAATGAATATTGTTAGATAATTAAAAAAAGTAAAGTACACTAGAATTATTAAACTTAACTAAAAAATTGTTTACCTTAAACTCATTAAACATCGCCTAACGTATATTGTTTGGGATCTCACTCCAGGAGTGATAAGCCTGTATAAAAAGTCTCCTCACATAGTCTTTTAAAGCTCGGGCAACATCATTTGCAAGATGCCACCTGCAAAAGAAATAATAAACATGTTAGTTCATGAATAATATATTATAAATGCTCCAATAAGTAAAATAAAGTAACAAATAGATGATAAAACAAACTTACGATGACCCATCCGACTCAATCATGACCCTTTCAATCCTATCCCTCTGTCTAGGTGCTAGAGCAGACGTCTCAGTTGGTGTAGCACTAGGTGTAGGTGCAGGTGCTACACCATGGTGCACATAATGCTGAGAAAATAGAGGTGTACCGGCCATAGCATATGACTGCTCACTACTAGAATCTCTAATTCTTATGGCAAATAGCTGAGGAGATGTACCTGTGGTTGATGGAGAGGGAGATGGAGTACTAGCCGATGACCTATATTCCAATAAGGGTCGTGCACGATGAATAGCCTTTAAAGGTAGGTCCTCGTAGTGCTGTTGAGGCAATGACTATGAAGTAGAGGAAGCACTGACACTACTAAAAAAACTGGATTTATAGACAGAAAATATTTGTAGCTAAACAAGGAATTATGTTGCTAAACCAGCTTAGCGATGAATTATCGACTGATTTTTGTTAGCTACGAGCAAAATAGTAATAGACTAGCGACGATGTTCGTAGCTAAATGCAGTGTTTTTTAGTAGTGTTACTGGTCGACAGTAATTAGGATAATATGTCCGAGGATCTGCCGTACCAAACAGAATTGCCAATAAATGGGTATCATGTGTAATGCGCTCCGGGAAAAAAGAAAGAAATCCTAGAATATCCTCAGGATGTATGGGTCTCCTGGATTTCTTTTTAGTCTTATTAGGCTGGCTAACTCCAAGATGTTTGCGAGATCTATCACCCTCACCCCTTGATGACATGTGTATGCAAATTTAGATGGATAATATATAAAAATCCTAAATAAAATAAAATTAGTATTAGCAAAATAAAGAACTTACATACTAGCTATATAGTCTACCTCCTCACTTGTTTCATTTCCATCATTTTCCCATTCTTCCTCCTCAGATGTATCATTATTGTTATCATATTCTTCGTCATCAAATGAATCATTTTCCTCATCCTCGTTTTTGTCTTCCTTAACACTTATCATTATCTCATCATTAGATACTTCTTCTGATATGTGTTGAGGATATTCTAGTGTGGTTTCCAATTTAAGATCAACTTGTTGCTAAACAATTATAACCTCATTTTAGTAAGCCACATCTAAGACATTGTCAATTTCAATTCTTTCCACAGGTTTAGTCTTTATAACAACCCACCAATCAACTATGTCTCTACGCAATGGATATAGAATGTAATACACTTGTTTAGCATTTTGTGCAATGATGAAAGGATTATAACTTATATATTTTCTGGTGTGTTTAACTTCAATTATATTAAGTTGTTGGTCCACTTTTGTGCCTCTGTGTGATGGGTCAAACCACTTACACCGAAATAATACGATCTTCTTTTTAGGCCAACCTGAATACCTTACTTCAATAATCTCATGAATGATACCATAATACTCAATAGTTTGACGAGTACCATGAACATTACCTTGTATGAACACACCACTATTATTTGGTTTCTTATTTCTAGAAACCTCTTCAGTTTGAAACTTAAAACCATTGACACAATACTTATTCATTGTCTGAATTTGAGATTCAGATCCAAGTGTAACTTCTTTCAGTGATTGCAAATGTTCGACATTTGAGTATTCATTGTAAACCTATATATTATTGTTTAAAATAATATAATTTAGTATAACATGAATACATTATTAAATACTTAATGATTTAATGTAAAGGTTTCACAGTAACATATTATGTTAGCCATTTGGAAAATTCTGTATATATGGCTTCATTACCCCATGTGTTTACGAACAAGCTGAGCATTCTACATTCAGATATTTTGTTAGTTAATGAGCACTTATTTGAGAAACTCCCAAAATATGCTTTGTTTGGTCCAATTATGTTCAACACCATATCTAGGAAGTCTAGAAGGTGAAGCTTTTGTAACTTTAGGTAATTGAGAAACTCTCTCCCAAATTTGATGTCATGTGAGTAATGGAGGTGTGGGGTTACTTTCAATCTTATTTCTCCTGAATGCATTTTTCATCTTTCTAAACTCATGGTCCATTGGCAAGAACTGGCGATGACAATCAAACCATTTATTGTTTTTGCCATGCTTTAAAGTGAATGCCTTAATAGTTTCCATGCAATATGGACATGCTAGATTTCCAGATGTCATCCAACTAGACAACATCCCATATGTAGAAAAATCATTAATAGTCCACATTAAAGAAGCAAACATAACAAAATTCTGCTTAGTTGATATATCATAAGTCAAAATGCCTTCAAACCACAATTGTTTGAGTTCATCTATCAATGGTTGTAGATAGATATCAATAAAACTTTTTGGAGTACGAGGACCTGGAATAACACAACTTAGAAAGATGTAGGGATTGGTCATGCACAGTCCAGGAGGAAGATTATACCGAGTAAGAAATACCGGCCAACATGAATAAGACGAAGGAGAATTAAAGAATGGTGTGAAGCCATCTACTCACAACCCTAATCTAACATTTCTTGGTTTACTAGCAAAATCAGGATATACATTATCAAAGTGCTTCCATGCTTCACCATCAGATGGATGAAACAAGACACCCGACGGCCTTGTATATTCATGATGACATCTTATATGTGGGGCAGACCTCATCAATGCATAAAACCTCTTTAACCTAGGAATAAGAGTTAGTTAATACATCACCTTAACTGGGACCATCTTTCCAACCGGCCGAAGTCCTCTTATAACGAGCATGTCAACAAAACTTACATTTTTCTAATTCACTATCAGCCTTGTAAAACAACATGCAACCATTAACACAATAAATGAATTCTATCATACGTCAATCCTAACTTGGAAACCAAACGCTTCGCCTGGTAGAAGTTCTTAGGTATGTTAAACTTCAAATTAACAAGTTCACCCAAAAGATCAACCATTGAGTCCATAACAACATTAGGAACATTCCAATCTGATTTAATATTCATTAATCTAACCATAACTGACAAGGAAGAATGCAGACTCCCTTCATATAGTGGACGACTAGACTCTTCTAATTGATCATAGAAACGTCTTGCTTCCTCATTAGGAGCTTCATCAAAATATTGCTCGGGTTCCATCTTACCTTGAACCCCGAAAGCATCATTGATCATTTCATGAAACCTATCATGTTAAACCCTACATCATGTTCAACTTTATAATGTTCAACCCTATCATTGTGTTCAACCCTAATTTGACCATGTGGTGCAAGCATATTCTATTCATCCACAGGCATCGAATTATAAAACATACCGTTCAATCCATCCCTTTCTCCATGATCAATCTATACAAAATATCTAGGCTTAAATCCATTACGGTACAAATGAACCATGACTGTATTTGATTCAAAAAAATTTAAGAACCTACATGCACTACAAGGACACCTAACCAATCCTTATTCTTGAAAATATCAAGTGTCATTGTATGTTCAATAAAATCTATAACGCCATGAATAAACTCATGTTTCAAACCAACACCAGTTTCATAATGCATATTATACATCCACAAACGATGATCCATCTATAAAAATATATATATTCAATTATATTATTAAATTTAATAATAATTTTACTACATTAAACAAATTTATATTGTTAATATAAATACTACATTTCAAGATCTACAAAGTTAAAGCTTAATTAATTAATGAATACTAATTAATTAAGTTCAAGTTCTAGTTAAGTTCAAAATTAAGTTTATATTCCTAATTAACTCATCAAGTTATTATAAATTAATTAAGTTCAATAAAGTTCTAATTAATATAAGTTCAAATTAATTAAGGTCAATACGATTTCAAGTACTTCAAAATTCTAATTAAGTTCAAATAAAATCCAAGTTCTAATAAAGTTAAAAATTAAGTTCTAATTAATTAAGGTAAAGAAGATTTCAAGTTCATATTCCTAATTAAGTTCAAGTTATAGTAAATTCAAGTTATAATTAATTATAAGTTCTAATTAAGTTGTAATATAAATTCCTAAAATCCCAAATTCAAACTAGCTAGTCGTAAAATAAAAAATTCAAACTATTAGTCCTAAAATCTCAAATATAATTCAAACAAGTCCTATATTCCAAATTCAAACTAGTCTTAAAATCACAAATTCAAACTAGTCTTAAAATCCCAAATCAAACTAGTGCTAATTAAAATCTCAAATTCAAACTATTAATCCTCAAATCTCAAATATAATTCAAACTACTCCTAAATTCTAAATTTAAACTAGTCTTAAAAGCACAAATTCAAAATAGTCATAGAATTCAAAAATCAAACTAGTGCTAATTAAAATCCCAAATTCAAACTACTAATCCTAAAATCTCAATTATAATTCAAACTAGTCCTTAATTCAAAATTCAAACTAGTCTTAAAATCACAAATTTAAAGTATTCCTACAATCCAATAATCAAACTAGTGCTAAAATCCCAAATTCAAACAAGTCATTAAATACCGTAATTCAAACTAGTCCTTAAATACCCTCATTCAAACTAGTCCTAAAATCCCAAATTCAAACTAGCAAGTCCTAAAATCCAAAAATCAAACTAACTCTAATAATATCCAAATTGAAACAACTCCTTAAATACCCTAATTCAAACTAGTCTTAAAATCCCAAAATCAAACTAGTTAACTCAAGAAATACCCAAATTCAAACAAATCCTACAATACCTTAATTCAAACTAACCCTAACATTAAAAATTTCAATTCACTCACTAACTAATAATCCCTAATTCAAACTAACAATCAATAAACAACAAAATCAATAAACTAATTAGAATTAAATAACTAACAAAATCAAATAAAATAATTACAATTAAACTAATAATAAAATTGTTTTTTTTGATGAATTAAAACCTAACCTTAAAGGAGAAGGAGAGAATGAAGAGAGAGGGGAAGGAGGTGGCGGTACCTTTGGCAGGTAATGGTTCATGGCGGAAGCTCCTGATGACTCCAACTAGTGGCAGCAACTAACAAAGGGATGTCGGCAGCGGTGAGGAGTGGAGAGAAGGAGGAGAGAATGGGAAATGGAAAATGGGAAATGAGGGAAATTACGTCTGTATCTATTAAATATTTAATGAAAAGCGACCGACAACGTCTCTATGTCCGTCGCTTTTTTTTGAATAGTTGACCAACATTTTGACTAAAAAGCGACTGACAAAGAGACACTGTCCATTGCTTATTTAAAATATTTGACCAAGAAGCGACAGACATAAAGATGTTTTCCGTCGCTTTCATAAAAAAATAAAAAATAATCAATAGCGACGGACGGCGTGGCTATTGTATAATGTACATATAATTATTATTAATTAAAAGTGATGGAAAGCGTCTATATCTCTATTAAATAAATAATTATTAATTATATATATATTAGACACAAAAATCCATGGAAAAAAGCGATGGACTAAGAGATGTTGTCTGTAGCTTTTTATAAAATAATTGAAAAAAAATATTTTTATTAAAAAGTGACGGACAGTGTGGCAAATGGCGTCACTTTTTGGAGCGACGCCATCCATCGTTTTATAGTATTGAACGTTTGAGGTAGTTCTTTGAGTTATTTTGAGAAGCTTTTTACAGTCTTTTAAAAATTGTTTTAAGACTTGAGTACTTGAGTATGAGGATGAGGAGATTTGTGTTTCATTTTTCTTAATGAATACACGAGAATTAAGTATTCTCAAGAGTAAATGCTTTTACATTTAAAACGAGAGGAAATCTTGATTTCCAAATGAGTTTGAGCACTATCTCTTTTAAGAGAATCTTTTGAGTAATAATCTCAAAGTTGATGTTGAGGAGATGTTTTAAAACTTATGACCACGAGTTATATTATTGGGACTAGTATTGAGTACCGATATGGGGATGAGTTCAGACATCTCAAAGTCCTCATACACCATGTATGCCAACATAGGTAAAGGGTCATACTTTTTAGATGGTCCCTTATTGGCTTTAAGCATAGCTTAGTGGATCCACTTAGTTGAGGATATCTTATACTTCGGTAAGCTATAGGACTGTTCTGGCAGCGTGGGCGTGACGATAAATCATCACATAGCTCATAATGATTGTTGTCGGTTAGAGAATCTCTCAAGTAAGAGTAAAGAGTTATTATTTTATTTTTAAATACTTTGAATTGTCATTTACTGCTTTAAAATCTTTCTTTATACTACATCTTTTCTTTGTTGCTTTATAATGAGTTGAATATTCTGGAATTGAGTTAAGTATTTCTGAGTTTGAGTATCTTGAGTAACTTTTAGTATCTTTAAGTATCCTTTAGTATCTTTGAGTTGAGTTGACTTGAGATGTGGTAAGTATATTCTTCCCTTCTATCAGAGCTTGTCAGTTATTTAGAATTCCCATCGCATGCTCGTACATTCCATGCACTGATACAGGTAACCAGGGTCAGCAACAGGCGCTTTGTTGATACCACTTACAATTTAGATTTTCTTTGGTGATCCTCCTTACTTGCGGAGTATTGCCGTTTATTTTTTTCATTTTTGTTAAGATGTCTTGGCTATTGTACCGATGTCTATCATAGTATTTAGAGGTTATAGAGACAATAGAGTTTTGAGCAGTCTGTTTCATTTTCAATTTTTAATGTTCTAGACTTGAGTTGTCTCCTTTGGCCAGTTGAATGTTTTCTTTAAAATATTCTGAGTTATCTATTTTGAGACTATTTGAGAAAACCTTTACTTTTGAGTTCATCTAATGTTGAATAAGTCTTCTGCTAAGTATTGAGCTAGGACAAGGGTTCTCTTGGGGAACAACAATGGTTCTCGAGGGTGTAGGCTCGGGGTGTGATAAACTTTTAATTAGAGCATAGAGTTGTAGAGTCCTATGGTGTCTATGAAATTGTGCTTGTAGAGTCCTAGTTATCGATGTGAAGCGCGCCACATCTATAATTAGGAGGTTATAACATTTAGGAAACGATTCCCTTCCTTCTTTCTCTTTTTCATGTGATAGTGTTCAACTCTATAAAGTTTCCCTCTAATTTGTGTTGTGCGTGTATCTTTTCAGATCATCCCTCCACGAAGAGTTGTTTGAGGTCATCCTGCTAGGGGAAATGTTGATCCTAGGATTAAGGTGTACCTGATGCACTTGAAGTGCAACCCCAAGGAGAGGTCACTACTGCAGAGTTCCGTGATGCTATCTGGATGTTGAGTCAAGTGGTGGCCAATCAAGCTGGTCAGCAAAGAGGGATCGACAGGATGTGGCTGATATATCGAGGGAGCTGAGGATGCACCAATTGTGACCTGGGCTGTGTTCGAAGAGGCTTTCATGGGAAATTTCTTTCCGTATGGGCTAAGGGAAGTGAAGGCAAGATAATTCCTTAACTTGAAGAAGGAATCCATGAGTGTGCATAAGTATATCCTCAAGTTCACTCAACTGTCCCACTATGCTTCGGAGATGGTTGCTGACATGAGGAGCAGGATGAGTCTATTTATATTTGGGTTGTATCTCTTGTCAAGTAAGGAGGGAAAGGCATCTATGCTGATTAGAGATATCGATATAGCCAGGCTTGTGATCATGTGCAATAGGTTGAGGAAGATAAGTTGAGAGATAGAGAAGAGTTCGGGATTAAGAAGGCTAAGACTACAGGAAATGAGTACGGGCATTAGAAGGGTAATGCAAACCGGTCATCTTTTCAGCAAAGGACAGCTGGACCTGCTCCATCATCTTCTAGTGCACCTGCACCAAGGAACATAAGAGAGTTCAAGAACCAAAAATCTCAAAACTTCAGGGCTAGACTTGCATAATCTCAAGGTAGTGTGGCACAAAAAGGTAATTGGACTCTTTCATGTGCTAAGTGTGGTAGGAAACACCCGGGAGCGTATCGTGATGACTCCAATGCTTTCTTCAAGTGTTGTCAAGCAAATCACTTCATTAGAAAGTGCTCTGAGAAAAGGCATGGAAATGGTAATGGGGGCAATAGAGCCCAATCTTCTTCAGCGGCTCCGCCAAGCAGAGCTACACCTAGAGAACCTACTTCAGGAACCAGTCGCCAAGAGCAAGAGAATTCGCTAGATGTTGTCACTAGTATGATCAAAGTCTTTACTTTTGATGTATATGCATTACTTGATCTAGGTGCGAGTTTATCTTTTGTGACTCTTTATGTTTCTATGAGGTTCGATATTCTTCCGAACAACATCTTGAGACCTTCAGTGTTTCCACACATGTTAGTGAGTCTATTCTAGCCGAGAGAGTTTAACGTGATTGTGTTATTTCTGTAAATCACAAAGACACCATGGATGACTTAGTTGAAATAGACATAGTGGATTTTGATGTCATTCTAGGTATGGACTGACTTCATGTTTGTTATGCCTCAATTGATTTTAGAACTCGAGTAGTTAAGTTCCAGTTTCCTAATGAGCCAGTTATAGAGTGGAGGAATAGTTCAGCAGTGCCTAAGGGTCGTTCCATTTCATAACTTAAGGCCAAAAAGTTAGTTTCCAAAGGGTGGATCTATCACTTAGTCCGAGTTAATGACTCTAGTGTTGAGACACTGTTTATTCAATCAGTTCCAGTTGTGAGTGAACTTTCAGAAGTCTTTCCAAACGATCTTCTAGGAGTACCTCCTGAGAGAGAAATAGACTTCGATATAGATATTATTCCCGATACTCGACCTATCTCTATTCCACCATATAGAATGGCTCCAACTGAGTTGCAAGAGTTAAAAGAGCACTTGAAAGACCTTCTTGATAAAGGTTTCATTTGACCAAATGTCTCACCTTCAGGAACTCCGATTTTATTTGTGAGGTAGAACGATGATTCACTTAGGATGTATATTTATCACCGCCAATTGAATGAGGTCACTATAATAATAAGTATCCTCTTCCGAGAATTGATGATCTTTTGATCAACTTCAGGGTGCCACTTGTTTTTCTAAGACAGACCTCTGATCAGTCCATCACCAGTTGAGGGTACGAGAGGGTGATATTCCCAAGACGACATTCAAGACCCATTATGGTCATTATGAGTTTCTGGTTATGTCTTTTTGTTTGACTAGTGCTCCTGCAACTTTCATGGACCTTATGATAGGGTGTTTAAGCCATATCTTGATATATTTGTTATCGTATTCATTGACGATATTCTAATTTATTCGAGGAATGAGGAAGATCATGCTTGTCATCTCAGAGTAGTTCTCCAAACCCTCAAGGATAGCGAGTTGTATGCCAAATTCTCTAAGTGTGAGTTTTGGCTTGACGCTGTGGCATTCTTAGGCCACATTGTTTCTGGTGATGGGATATGAGTTGACACTCAAAAAATTAAGGCAGTGCAGAACTATGCTAGATCTATATCTCCAACTGATATTAGGAGTTTCTTGGGATTGTTTGGCTATTATAGGTAGTTTGTCAAGCGGTTTTCATTTGTCTCATCCCCATTGACTAAGTTGAATCAGAAGACAATCAAATTTCAATGGTCTGAAGCTTGTGAGAAAATCTTTTAGGAATTGAAAACACGGTTTACTACTGTCCTACTACTGACCCTACCGGAGGGTACACAAGGTTTTGTTGTGTGTTGTGATTCATCCAGAGTTGGATTAGGCTGTGTTTTGATGTTGAATAGTAAGGTTATAGCCTATGCCTCCAGACAACTTAAGGTTTACGAGAAGAATTACCCGAATCATGACCCCGAGTAGGCAGTGGTAGTATTTGCCTTGAAAATATGTCATCACTATCTCTATGGTGTTCATGTTGATGTGTTCACCGATCACAAGAGTCTCCAGGATCTATTTAACCAGAAAGACCTTAATTTCAGACATAGAAGGTGGTTGGAGTTACTCAAGGATTATGACATGAGTATTATATGACCCAGGTAAGGCTAATATTGTTGATGATGCCTTGAGGGGGTTGCATATGGTTAGTACAACCCATGTTGAGGAAGGAATGAAAGAATTGGCCGAAGGTGTGCACAAATTAGCACAATTGGGAGTCTGATTGTTGGATTCCAATGAAAGTGGAGTGGTAGTGATGGATGAGATTGAATTATCACTAGTGTCTGAAGTGAATGAGAAACAAGACCAAGACCCTGTTTTGCTTTAATTTAAGGCAAATGTTCATAAGTAAAAAGTGATGGCTTTTGAACAAGGAGGAGATGGTGTGTTGAGGTATCAAGGTAGATTTGTCACGACCCAGGAGTACCCCCTATATGTAACATGGCATACTTGACCCCGAAGGGATCTCATACAAGCCCTTAGCATAATCATAACATAAGATAATAGAAAAGTACCAGAAATTCAAAACTTCTTTTGAACCATACAATCGGAAACATTTCATAAAGCAAACGAAAGTCTTTACTATATCTTTGTCTCAAACCATCTATTAAGATCTTGAATAAAACTCTTGGGACACAGACAATACAAAGTATAAAACATAAAGTAATGACATAAAGGATATAATGGGTTTGTCCTCGAAGCTATGATGACTCACCAATTCTTCAACTCTTCTTGCTTCTTAGAAACCTAGCCTATAAAGGAACTCAATCTCCGAAACCCTACATTTGATTAGAATGTAGGAAAATATGCGTTAGTAAAAAATGTACCAAGTATGAAAGCTAACACAACAATATAAGAGCATCTCAAAATGGTTAGTCAACATAAGACATAAGCATAAGAGATAATAACATAGTTATAGCATAATCTCCAACATAAGCATCATATGATCATAAGTCAACATAAGACATAGTGAATGAGCATAGGAGATAAGTCATAATCATAATAAGCACAATTGACTCTTAGTCATCTAGACCATAATGGAACCATTCTCAAGTAACCTCAAAAGCATACATGTGCAAAGCAAGAATAACATCGAATAATACCACCCCAAGCCAAGTATCTCTTTTTGGTCATCTTAATCATAGTATATATACATGATTAAGTCTGTAAGATTCTATACTATAAGGGTACCATACTCCTAAGTAACCTCAAGGCACACTTGTGCAATGCATGAAAGGCATCCCGTACTACCCTTCACACTAAGCATAACCTTGAAGTCATCTTAGTCATATTCACCCTCCTTTGGTCTTACTATTGGTTTACTACATGTAGATAAGGGAACTATCACCTTTAGTCAAACTCATCTTGGAAGGCAACTATAGCAACAACCCAAGCTAAACTATACTATGTAAATGAACCCTCCATACCTAGCCTTAAGTCATACTTGTGCAACGTATGAATAGCATCCCATACTACTATCAACACTAAGTACTATTTTAGGATATCATGAATGCTCACTAGTTGGGGACTAGTCCCTCTTGACTATTTGCCTCTATGCACTTAAGGTACTTCTCTTCTTAGTATAAGGCAAGCCATCACACATGAATGAGCACAAGTCACCAATTCAAGGCTACCAAGAAATAGCATCCTACTAGGCTAGACCAAGCTAATAATCTAGCTAACATGTCTACATTATACTAAGTCAAACTACCATGGAGGGCATGTTATCATGCAAGTCCAAGCATTTTAAGGAAGGATACAAATGTCCCATCCTACCAACCATGTAACACATCCTATAATGCTATGGAAGCTATCCTTAGGATAGTGTGATCCTCAATCCTAAGCTACCATGAGTACTACTAACTCAAGCTACCCTTGACATGGCTCTTACAATGCAAAGTCAAGCTATCCTCATAAGCACACCAAGATGCTAATGTAAGCTATCCTTAGGAGAGTATGATTCTCAATCCCAAGCTACCATTAGGAGAGTATATATCCTCAATCCTAAAGCTACCATAAAATGGTTTTGGCCTAACCAAATCAAGCTACCATGAAATGCACTTCACGATGCTAGTTCAAGCTATCCATATGAAGTATAAATCCTCAATCCTAAGCTACCATGAAATGGTCTTGTCTTACCAAGTCAAGCTACACATGAAGGGATCTTATATCACAACTTCAAGCTATTCTAATCTATCATGCTTTGATTCATTTTAGGTTATTAAGCCAACCTAGAATCATTCTATGCTAGAGAACCTTGGATTCCTAGCATATTCATGCCGAAGTGTGTAGAAGAGAAACAAAACACAACAAGATCACATACTATAGACTTTCCCCCCAAAGCCCTAACATTGATAGCTACAAGCCTCATTCTCAAGCTTACTTCATTCTATCATCATTCATGCCTAGATTACAAGACATTCAATCACATTCTTCATTACTAGGTGATTCTATTCATAATTCATCATAAAGGTTCAATTTATCTTTACAAGTCAAGACCCATCATATTCAATAAAGTCTAGTTCAATTCATGATTATATGTTCCTAACTTTGAACAATTACTTCTCATGACATTGATTTAAGAAGATCACCTTTGAACTTTCAATTTCACCTCTAATGGCATAAACCCACAAATATCACATTCATCAATTTAGACTAGGGTTTACCATATAAATCACATAACTTCATCATAATATCACTAAACAAAGATAAATCAATTATAATTAGGTATTATCTACTAGATTGGAATCATACCCAAACCCTACCCACAATGTAAGAAGAACCCTAGCTAGAATTGGGTTTTTGATTTCACAATTTGTAGAATTTCTAAGGGGCTCTATGGGTGGAAGAACCCATAGATGAAAAAACCAAACATACCTTTAATCAAAGACCTAACACCAGCTTTCAACAATGGAGGTTGTTCTTGGTCCAAGCTTCAAGCTCTATCTTCTTCTTTTTCTTCTTCTTGGGTTTTCTAGAGAGAGAAATATTTGAGGGAAGACTAAATTTTTGGGGATTTTGATTTGGGTCTTGTGAAAAGTGACTTAAATGTTTAAAATATCTTATATAGGGGTTTTAGGACTACGCAAAATGACCCCACCCAATAACTCCCACTTTGGAATTTCTCATTAACCCTTCCCCTTGACGGTCTACTGTCCAAGCTTTACGAGATGCACCATGGGTCATGGTCCTCACCACTAACCGTGGTCCTGCTCGTGGTCTTGGACCAGTAGCTAGGCCTTGGAGTCTGTGCCTCCACAAAACTAAGGAAGGACCATGAGACCTCCCACGATTCGTGGTCAAGACCACAAGTCGTGGTGATAGTCGTGGACCCTAGGCAATAGCTAGGCCTAAGGGCCTTGCCACCCACAATCCTAAGGGGCCTTCACGAACCCCTTCACGGATCGTGCTCAAGACCACTGGTCGTGAACTTTTGGCAGTGCATGGACAAAGTTGGGCAGCCTTGGCCTTTGACTTAGGCTTTGTCCTCTTGCCTTGGAACTTGCCCTTGCAACCTGATGTTTGCGTAATCAACGACATGTCGTACAGTTTGGGTGTCTACGATCGTGCAATAGTATAATAACCTAACCAAGGGTTGGGATCGTCCCAAATGAGTGGTTTTGAGAATTTATAGAAAAATAAAATTTCGTTCTGACTAGTCGTAGCTAAAGACATTAATGATTAAAAACATTATAAATTAAGGAGGACACGAAAGTGTCAATTAACAATGGGGGTTTTAACACAAGTAAGCAAAAATTTGCAAGATTAACAGGAAAATCTAACAATTAGAAGGGGATTCTTGGGATGTGACCGGAATACGGGTTATTCTAAAGTATTGGGTACATGCTTTCGATAGAAAATTTAAAGAGTAATAGTGACTAGGCTAAGCTTTATGTGGAAATAAGTTTTCTCTCGAGCAACTTACCCCATTTCAAATGGGTTCCTTTCGGACACCCACTTGCCGCATGAAGACCAGCCTACGCCTTACACCACTTACTCTCTCGAGCTCAGTGTTAGGATATGGGACTAGGGCTCATCCTCTCGGGCTGAGCCTCATGTCGACCCACTCCTTGGGCCATCAATCTAGTGGTCTTGGTTTCACGACTTCTCTCTCGAGCAAGCTGGAAACACATGAGTGAACTTGTATTTGCAACTACAAATCCATTAGAATCAACAACAACTACTAGACAAAATCACCATTAAACTACATTTAAACTATCAGCAAGCAAGACCCAACAATTATCTTAACCCATATTCGCTAAATCACACCCCAAGAATCCACACATCAAGAGATATAAATTTATACCTAAACGTGCTTGTATTCAAATGGGTATGAAGATTTAAGTCTTGTTACAGGCCAAGAATGAAGAATCCAAGAGACCCAAGTTCAAATTCTTGGAGATGAAACCCTTTTCTTCTTCAAGTCTTCAAAACCCTCTCAAACTTAGAGCAAAAATATGAAAAACTAATATTCGCTATGAAAATTATAAGAATTGTTCCATAACTAAAACTACAAATCTAACTAGTATTTATAGCTTTCACAGATTTGTACTGCAATGGATCATTTGGCGTCGTTAGTCAAAATCACCGATCAACTCGGTGATTCGCTCTTTGGTGTAGTTTATCGCCGTCTTGCACCAACCTGCAGCATCGTCGTGCTCTGGGTCATTGGGCGACATGGTACTGCTTTGCGGAACTTCTCGGTGATGCGTCGACTGCTCCCTTTTCCCACCAACTTGATCCTTTCCTTTAGGGTTCAGCACACTGGAACGAAAGGCGAAGTAAGACCCTTCGGCCACTCGCCATGTGGACTCGACGATCCTCAGGCCTTCATTTGTTCATTCTTTTCAGCCTTTTCGTTCCTTTTTGTGTCGTAGTGTCCATGCTTTCCTTCAAACATCAAATACCTGAAACTTAAGGGTTTTCATCAAATATTGAGATAAAATAAGCATTTGAGGACACAATTTCTATTAAAATATAGCCCTAAATGAGTCCAATTTGTGGACTCATCAACACTCCCAACTTAAACTTTTGCTTGTCCTCAAGCAAACTCAAGTTCAACCGTTCAAAAAGGGTGTTTCGAACAGTGCTACACAAGACTCAATAATGAATGCACACAACAAGACTCAATTTACTTATGAAAAGATCAAATGTGTACTCAAAGATTCTAGTTGTGACACACTATTACCAAAGATTGTCAAGCTCGCAATACTTGCTTCAAACGCAAGTTCAAGCTCAACAAACACAATCGAATGTCCTCACACAAATGATGATTCCATTTTCACACGCAAGGTATAATCAATTTAAAGTTCAAGAATCAGATACAACTCTCACACTCACAAAGATGAACACAATGTATGCTTTCACTCATAGGTTTGCCCTATTTTCCCTTCAACATTTGTTTCGACTTTTTCAAGATTAAAATAGTATTTTCAAGGCTTGTAATGGGGCTAAGTGCAAAGGTATGGTCTTTTAGGCTCAATGACTTTCATCCTCATGAAATGTGGAACTCACAACTCTTCCTTCTTCATTTTCTTTAGTGCTCATAAGTCATCCTATTATTCACTTTCCATGGATTGTTTGGAATCCCCATTTCTTAGGTACTTTATTCCACAACTTTCTTTTTCATTCTTTTCTTTTCTTTTTCTTTTTCTCTTTTTTTTGTGGAGGGGTTCCATTTTTCTCAACACCATGGGTCAAATGAGACTTTCCCTTTTCTTTTCACCACACTCCCAACTTAGGCTTTTGGCCTAAGTTGGCTATTCAATTAACCACAATTCAAGAGGATTATAGGTAATGGATTAAGAAAGGTCTAGTTTTCATCAAGTTTCTTCCAAAGAAAGGTAAGGCTCAAAGGATGTTCAAGAGAGAATCACACGCTCACAAGGTAGGACACAAAAGAGGTATATGTCAAATTGGTTCACACTCTTCGAAGTTGCCTAAGATCATATCAAGAGAAAGCTTTACTTAGTCGATCGGACCAACGGGGCAAATTCTAGGATCTATCATGCATGTTTCAAAGTAAGCTCATCACACTACGCATCGACACTATAGTCAAACAAGTCTCCACACTTTCATTAGTGTGCAACGGTCATCACAAGAGAAACGATTTGATAAATAGCTAATCACAACGAGATGCAAAGAATTCACATATTGTCTATTCAACTTCATTTGGACTCATCGTAGCTGTACATTCATGTTCGTTCGATTGTAAGCACTAATCAAGTCATCGGTATTGATTGGAACCGAGACTTAAATTTTGCAAGAAACAGCGACATTCACAAGCATATAAAGGGTGACGAAAATGTGCGAAAAATTTAAAATTTTTTGGAAGGGTCAAAATCATTTTTCAATTAAAACAAAAATGAGTCATAAGCTCAAACATCCACAAAAAAGCAGTATTAACACAATTTTAAACAGAACATCCCACATATAAACAAAACACGACTATCAACACAAAAGGTGTGGGCCTCACCCCACCACAAACAAAAACATTTTTCCTCAAATGCAAATAACACAGAATCCGAAATGTAAAATAATGAAAGACAGAGAGGGAGGTAAAGATGGGATCCTGTCAACACAGTCGCTCTATCTGTCTGGGCATTAGTGCCTGGTGCATAAGTCTGGACTCGGATCTTTGTAACTTGTTCACCTTAGAAGGACCAGCAACATCTACCATGACCTTCTCTGTCTCAGTAAGGCCCTCATATCCTTGCTTCTTTCTCCTGGTGGAGGTTCTTGTCTACCCTTGTTTGGAGGATTTGATCCCCCTTCATTTATAGTGATACCCTATACTCTTTTCTGGGGTGGCATGACAATATAGGTCTTTACCATATCTTTAGGATACTCAGACTTCTACCTACTAGACTCGATAGCATGCAAGCACAACCCCACAAGATTTAACCAATTTTAAGGAACAAAACTATGGAATTTTAACAATATAAACACTAGGGGAAAGATTTTCGAATTAGAATAGTCATTCAAGCAACTTAATCCTATCAAAGAGGTCCAGCACACATCAACAAGATAGAATCATTTGCATCAGAGTTCAAATTCTCAAAAATGCATGCGGGGTTCGGGAAACCAACCTTAGATGCCGAATAATAAATACTCAAATGCTAGGCGACAAAGTAATCCCAATTCGAACACAAATCAACGACTAAAATACTACTAGAAATGGAAAAATATAGAAACGAAAGTGCGAGTGTGAGCTTGTGAAGTTCAAAAGTGAGGGAAAGGGAATAGTATGAAAGTTTAAATCTTTGGCCATTTAAAAACTGTCCAGTTCTTGCCTATTCGGCGACATTAGTCATGTTCGCCGACCCACTCGGCGACACGCCGAGTAGGCACTTACCTCGTCAAATTTTACAGGACCTTCCAATTAAACTGGGGTTCGAATGGCGGACTAGATCGTGATCGCTGACCAGGTCGACGATTCACCAATAATTCCCTGGGCTCGCCGAGTTTTACAGACTCCACTTTTGAAATTTTCTTGAGTCCAACAGCAGTCTGGGTCGGGGTCGCCGAGCTCTTCGGCGATTTGCCGACTGGACTTCTAGTTCGCCAATCTGCATTTTTCAAACACTTTTGACACTTTAACCTGCATTATCAACAAACCATTATTTCTAAAATAAACATAAAGCGATAAAACCTTGGGTTGCCTCCCAAGAAGCGCCTTATTTAACATCGTGGCATGACACAACTCCTCACTCAAGTTCTATTAGTGAGGTTTGCCTCATTTTCATAAGGCCACCCCTCTTTTAGCTCTGGGTAGAGAGAAGATAGCACTTGGTTCATTTGGGACCTTTGTCATCATTCACACTCATTCTTCCTATTTCAACACCTAAACAAGCAAAACGAAACTAAAAATAAAATTAGTAAAACTACAACTATTAAAAACAGAAATTCTACTTAACTAAGAATTCCCAAATAAAACCACTCCCTGGCAGCGACACCATTTTGAAGTTTGCGTAATCAAAGACACGTATTACAGTTCAGGTGCCTATGATTGTGCAATAGTATAATAACCCAACCAAGGGTTGGGATCGTCCCAAATGAGTGGTTTTGAGAATCTATAGAAAACTAAAATTTCGTTCTAACTAGTCGTAGCTAAAGAAATTTACGATTAAAACCATTGTAAATTAAAGAGGACACAAAAGTGTCAATTAACAAGTAAGCAAAAAATTGCAAGATTAACAAGAAAATCTAACAATGAGAGGGGGATTCTTGGGATGTGACCTGAATACGAGTTAATCTAAAGTATTGGGTACATGATTTTGATAAAATATTTATAGAGTAATAGTGACTAGGCTAAGCTTTATGTGGATATAAGTTCTCTCTCAAGCAACTTACCCCGTTTCAAATAGGTTCCAGCCGGAAACCCACTTGCCGCATGAAGACCAGCCTACGCCTTACCCCACTCACTCCCTCGAGCTGAGTGTTAGGATATGGAACTAGGGCTCACCCTCTCGGGCTGCACCTCATGTCGACCCACTCCTTAGGCCACCAATCTAGTGGTCTTGGTTTCGCGACTTCTCTCTTGAGCAAGCTGAAACCACATGAGTGAACTTGTATTTGCAACTACAAATCCATTAGATTCAACCACAACTACTAGACGGAATCACCATCAAACTACATTTAAACTATCAGCAAGCAAGACCCAACAATTATCTTAACCCATATTCGCTAAATCACACCCCAAGAATTGGGGTTGGTAGCCACACATCAAGAGATAGAAATTTATACCTAAATGGGCTTGCATTCAAATGAGTATGAAGATTTAAGTCTTGTTTCATGCCAAGAATGAAGAATCCAAAAGACCCAAGTCCAAATCCTTGGAGATGAAACCCTCTTCTTCTTCAAGTCTTCAAAACTCTCTCATACTCGGAGCAAAAATATGAAAAACAAATATTTTCTATGAAAATTATAATAGTTGTTCCATACCTAAAACTATAACTCTAACTAGTATTTATAGCTTTCACAGATTTGTGTTGCAGCGGATCATTCAACATGCTTAGTCGGACTCGCCGATGAACTCGATGATTCGCCATTTGGTATAGTTCGTCACCGTCTTGCACCAACCTTCAGCATCGTCGTGCTCTGGGTCATTGGGCTACATGGTACTGCTTCGTCGAACTTCTCGGCGATGCACCTACTGCTCCCTTTTTCCGTTGACTTGATGCTTTCCTTTAGGGCTCAGCACACTGGAACAAAAGGCGAAGTAAGACCCTTCGGCGACTCACCAAGTGGACTCGGTGATCCTCAGACCTTCATTTCTTTGTTCTTTTCAGCCATATCGTTCCTTTTTGCGACATAGTGTCCATGCTTTCCTTCAAACATCAAATACCTGAAATTTAAGGGTTTCCCTCAGTTGTTGAGATAAAATAAGCATTTGAGGACACAATTTCTATTAAAATATAGCCCTAAATGAGTCCAATTTGTGGACTCATCGCAACCTTTACCCAAACCTTAGATGGTCTACTAGATTATGGGGTCTAACATGTACCTTGATGTTTAACCACTAAGCCTCTCATTCTAAGTACGAAAAGTCTCATCTACGACTCTATTCCTCATACATCAAACTCTAGAACCCTACCTTGAGGCTGTAGATTGGTCTACTAGTTTTCGGGGTTTTACAATATTATGTGTACCAATGGTGGATGAACTCAAAGAGAGGATCATGGAGGAAGCTCATAACTCTAAATAATCTATCCATCCTCATTCCACAAAGATGTATATTGGTGGAGTAGCATGAAAAAGTGCATTGCAGAGTTCGTTGCTAAGTGCCCGAATTGTCAACATGTTAAGGTAGTGCACTAGAGGCCCGGTGGTATTGCTCAAAATATAAATATTTTGGAATGGAAGTGGTAGATGATCAATATGGATTTCCTAACTAGTTTCTCGTGGTCTCATAGAGAGCATGATTTGATTTGGATTATTGTAGATCAAATGAATAAATCAGCCCATTTCTTGCAAGTATAAATACCTATCCAGTAGAAGATTATGCTAGGTTATATATTCAAGAGGTAGTTACACTTCATGGAGTTACAGTTTCCATCATTTCAGATAGAGGTATGCAATTTACCGTACAATTTTGGAAGTCTTTCCAGAAAGGTTTGGGTTCGAAGGTGATTTGGAGTACCGCTTTCCATCCTTAGACTGATGGTTAAGTAGAGCTACGATTTAGACTCTACAGTATATGTTGAGGGCCTGTGTGATCGATTTCAAGGGTAATTGGGATGATCATTGACCTCTTATAAAATTTGCTTACAACAACAGTTATCACTCTAGAATCCAGATGGTTCCTTACAGTTTCTTTATGGGAAATGATGCAGATCTCCAATAGGATGGTTTGAAGTTGGTGAAGCTAGGTTGATATGACCAGACATAGTTCATCAAGCTATGGAGAAAGTGAAGATCATTCAAGACAAGTTTAAAATAGCACAAAGTCGTCAAAAAGCCTATACTGATGTTAGGAGAAGAGACTTAGAGTTTGAGGTGAAGGATTGGATTTATTTGAACGTATCATCCATTAAGAGTGTTATGAGGTTTGGCAAGAAGCGGAAGCTTAGTTCCCGGTATTTCGATCCTTACATGATATCTAAGAGAATTGAGAATGTATCGTATTGACTTAATGTATCATGACACTACTTCGGTTCAAGTGCCAACTATCGCGTGTAGTGATATAACCCAACCAAGGGTTGGGATCATACCCACAGGGAGTGGTTTCGAGAATTAATAGAAAAGTAAAATCAACTTCTAATTTGTCATAGCTATAAACATTATCGAATAAAAACATACTAAATCTAAGGGGTGATGCAAGTGTCAATTATCAATGAGGGTTTGTATAAGCTAATCAACAAAAACAACAAAAATATAAGGAAATGAGATAGGGAGACGGGATTCTTGGGATGTGATAGGAATATGGGATAAAAGACACTATCGGGTAGATGCTATTGATAGTACATCGCTGAATAATTGTAACTAGGCTAGACTTTAGTGGGGGTAAATTCTTATTCGAGCAACTTACCCCGAATCAACTCGGTTTCTCTCGAACACCGAGTTGTCGCGTTTCAGCATAGTCTCCACCCTAGCCCATTCACTCTCTCGAACATAAAGTATGGGAGAAGGCCTTGGGTTCACTCTCCCGAGCTGAACCCACGACGACCTAATAAACACCGGCTATCGATTTAGTAGTCTTAGTTTTAAAACCTCTCTCTCGAGCAAGCCAAAAACACTAAGATGAAATCGTATTTGCAACTACAATCTCCTTAAGTTCAAATACAACTACTAAACGAAATCACATTTAAACAACGAATGAACCAACAATAAGCAACACCCAACAATAAATTTAACCCATATTCACAAAATCACACCCAAGAATTGGGGTTTTAGCTAGACATAGAGAAAAGGAAGAAAATGATACCAAATCAAAGTAACATCAACTGGGTATGATTTATTTTCACTTTAAACGAGACTAGGATGAAGAATCTTCAACACCCACTTCCAATTTCTTGGAATTGGAAGTCTTCAAATCTTCAAAAGCTAAGAACAAGGTCTCTCTACTTGAAACTTAGAAAAATAAAATGTTGTATCTGAAATTGCATACTAAGATAAAAATTTAATCTAGTATTTGTAGTTGTCTAAAAATGTTCTGCGAAGGACCATTTGGCACAGTTAGTTGGGATCGCTGACACACTCGACGATATGCCCTTTTGTCTGGTTCATTTCCTTTCTGATTTTGCCTTCAACATTCTCGCGTTTTGAGGCATTGGGTGATAGATTGCTGCTTCGCGAAACTGCTTGGCGACACGCTGACTTCTCCTTTACATCGCATACTTGACCTTCTCCTTCAGGGTTCAGCACACTGGAACATTCTGCGGGATTTAGGACATTTCGGCGACTCGCCTAGTAGTTTAGGCGATCTTCAAGAAGTCTTTCTCTGTTCTTTCAGCCGCTTTGTTCCTTTTTGCTTGATAGCATCCAAGTTTGGTCTCTCAATCCAAATACCTGAAACTTAAGGGTTTACATCAGTTATTGAGACAAAATATTTAATTGAGGACATTAATTCTATCAAAATATAGCCCTAAATTAGTCCAAATTGTGGACTCATCAACTCCCCAACTTAAACCTTTGCTTGTCCTCAAGTAAAACTCAAGTTCAGCAGTTCAAAAGGGATGTCTCAAACAATGCTACACAAGACTCAATCATGAATGTACACAACAAGGCTCAAATTACTCATGCAAGGATCAGTTGTGTACTCAAAGATTCAAGTTGTGACACACCATTATCAAAGATTCTCAAACTCACTATACTTGCTTCAAATGCAAGTTCAAGCTCAACAAAGGAAATAAAATGCCCTCACACAAAAGAATGATTCCATATTCACACATAATGGTTTAGCAATTTAAAGTTCCGAAATCAAATGCAACGCTCACAAAGAAGAACACAATGCATGCTTTCACCCATAGTTTTGCCCGTATTTTACAATCAATAATTATTTCAGCTCACTCAAGATCAAAAAGGTCTTTCCAAGGCTTGTAATGGGGCTAAGTGCAAAGGTATGGTCATTTAGGCTCAGTGACTTCCATCCTCATGAAATGTGGTCCTCAGAACACTTCCTTTCCTATTCTCTCATCATTTTCTTTAGTGCTCAAAAGTCATCCCATTATTCACTTTCCATGGATTGTTTAGAAACCCCATTTCTTTTTACACTTCTCATAACTTTATTTCACAACTTTTTATTTTCCTTTTTCTTTTCTTTTCTTTTTTTTTTTGTATGGAGGGGTTCCATTTTTCTCAACATCATGGGTTAAACGGGACATTTCTTGCGCTTATTGACTTGCCTTCTCTTTTCACCACACCCCATCTTAGGCTTTTGGACTAAGTTGGCTGTCCAATCAACCACAAATCACGAGGATTATGGGTAGTGGATTTAAGAAAGGTCATGTTTTCATCAAGTTTCTTCCAAAGAAAGGTAAGGCTCAAGGGGTGTTCAAAAGAGGTTCACACATTCATAAGGTAGACCGCAAAAGAGGTATATGTCAAATTGGCTCACACTCTTCGAAGTTGCCTTAGATAATATCAAGAGATAGCCTTACTTAGTCGACCGGACCAACGGGGAAAATTCTAGGTGTAATCATGCATGGTTCACAGTAAGCTCATCACACAAGGCATTGACACCAAAGTCAAACAAAACTCCACACTTTCTCTAGTGTGAAACGATCATCACAAAAGACTCGATTTGATAATTGGCTAGTCATATCGAGATGCAAAGAGTTCACATATAGTCTATGCAATTTCATTTGGTCTCATTTTAGCCGCACATTCATGTTCATTCGATTGTGAGCACTATTTGAGTCATCGATATTGATCAGAACCGGGACTCAAATTCACTGAAGAACAGCCACATCCAAGTATATACAAGAGGTTGCAAAATTTTTGGAAGGGTCAAAATAGGGTCAAAATCATGTACATATTAAGGCAAAAGGAGCCATAAACTCAAACATCCGCTAAAAGCATTATAAAACACAATGACCCAAATATATCAACAAAACACCAATATTAATATTCACACAAAAGGTGGGCCTCACCCCACCACAAAGAAAAACCATTTTTCCTCAAATACAAATGCAATAAAGTATCCAAAAGTGAAAGAAAGTAAGATAGAGAGGGAGGTAAAGAAAGGATCTTGTATATGCAGTCTCTCCATCTGTCTGGGCCTCAGTGCTTGGTGCAGCAGTTTGTATATGGGCATCAGTGCCTGGAATCACCTCAAAAGAGCCAGCTTCATTAGAAACATCAAAAGGTGTACCTATAAGGGAAGCCTGCACAACTGCATCTATCATAGCTACTTCAGTCTCAGTCAGATCTTTATCTGCAGCTCCCTCAGTCTCCTCAAGTATCTTGTCATTAGTCTATGCCTTTGACTCAGGATCGGCTGTCTACTCTGTTCTATCCCCATGTCCAGTGGTGGTCTAAGGCATCTCAGGCACAGCTGGAATCTCCACTGTTCCAAAGACCATGGACATATCGGTGGACTTCAGCTAGTCCACATCTTTTCTTAGCTCAGCAACGACAGCTTTTAAAGCCGTCACCTCCTCTGTGGCCCCTTGGTCGCGCTCACACACCTCTATCTTTGCCTCTAAGGAATCAATAGTAGTGCTCAGTGGTCTTATAGCATCAGCGAGGGAAGTCTAAATCATGCCCAGAATAGAGGACTCTAGATTGGCATCCCGATGATCGGCAGATTGAGCAAGCTTCCCCATACGGAGTAGGGAAGCCTGGGTGAGTGGAGGCCGGAAAACAACAGCAATAGCAGTAGGTCTGGGAGGTAGTGCAGCAATAGAAGAACCTGGAGTATCAACAGGAGTAATAATGGCAATAGATATACCTGAAGGCCCAGAGGCCGAAGTAGGCAAAGATGCCCCTGCAGGTGATGATTATGTGTTTACTGAGTCCACCGTGGCTGCCTTCTTCTTTTCCACCTAATCCTTAAAGTACTCAGCTTCGATCCTCCGGATATCAGTGGAGGATGTGGGAGTTACCTTCACATCATTATTTGCATCTCTAGGTACCCGAGCACGTTTGCACAGCTCGGTGATTAATACTAGGAAATGAAGTGTGGTCTGGGGAATGATCATCCCTAAATTTATTCTGGTTTCCTTTAGGATGCAACCCAGACATGCTGCCTTAGTAAAGGGAAGGATAAACTCATTCTGGGACGGCATAATTGTGCTACTAATAAAATCGAACCAGAATCTTGCTGTTATGTTCAGATCTTTCTTTTCAATCGGGGCCCCTTCTGCCAACCATTGCGGAGTATCATAAGAATTTAGTGGGGCTAAACATTTTTTCATCTCATCCAGCTTCTCCGTTCTGATCAAGTGCTGGCTATGATCATTGATCTTCATGGACATGCCCAAGACTGTGTTGATTGCGTCATCATCGCACTTCACCTTTTTCCCTCTAACTACCACATGGTCAACTGGTTTGAAATCAGCTGCCAGCCTCTTTTCCTGTGGTATCAAAGCATTGTAGGCACTGTAGAACTCACAGACCCAATTTGGAATGTATGGGTCACGGGTTTTAGTGAAGATCTTAAATTTATACGTCTACAGACAGCGCATAATCTCAGGGTACCGATCAATAACTTCATCTATGGACATACACATCTCCTCAATAATTTTCTTTATCCCCTAAGTCTTGAATCTATTCTTCGACTTTGGAAGGGGGCCTGTACTGGGGGCGCTAGCACCATTGCTTGTTCTGAGACCGAAGGAGTAGCATTGGCGGGCTGAGGGTTCTTGATCCTAGATGGATCATTCTTCTTTTTAGATAGTAATTCTTCCCTCTATGCTATGACAAACTCATCCAACTCAAACTCTGTAGTTTGAAGTTCCTGATACTCCTCCTCACCTTCAGATGGGTTGAGATACGTAGCGTAAATGCGATCGCTATCTGAGCTTGCTTCCGATAAATCAGATGTCTTGCCTTTATCTTTGTCTCTCTCACTAGTTGTGGGCAGTTTTATAGCTTTGACAGTTGCATTCTCATTCAGTGTAATCCCCTTTGCTTTCCCTTGGCGTGGCATGTTTCTCCCAGAAACTTTAGACCTAGCCAGGTCTATGATCATTGTGGGGAAAGTCAGACAGACTAAATAAAATTCATGTAAACACAGCTGCAGAAAGACTCGTCGAATAAATCGGCTAGTCGCCAAATCTCTTTGGCGAGCTAGATCGGGCTCACCGACCGGATTGCCTTAAATATTGTTACAAATAGGCGATGGGAAAGACCTATTGGCGAATCGCCAACTACTTTCAGCGAGCAAGGATTTTTTCACCGAAAGTTACAATGCAACAAGGGTTCAGGAGTGCATACAAAGGGTGATCAAGAATACTTTTGGCGAGTCGCAGTGTGCTTTTGGCGAACTCAGGCTTCTCGCCAAAAGTTACAGAAACCAACGACATATATAGCATGAATTTAAAGGCAAGATGAGCACATTAGGTGAACCGCTAAGTAGTTCGGCAAGCTCGACCTAGCTCGCCAAACGGCCCAATGTGCCTATTTTCAACCCAGCTTCTCAAATTCAACCCGCAACCCTCGAAAACAAAATCAGAGCATGCACAAGTTAAATTAAGTGAAGACCTATAGTACCTATCATCCTGGGATACTCAGATTTCTCACGGTTCTGCCAAGCTAGACAACATGTATGTACACCCACATAAAATTTAAATCACTTCAACGCATAAGCATACGGGATTTCAAATTAAAACATGCAATTGAACAATCAAATCTTATCAGAGGGGCCCAGCGCACGACAATACAATCAGTTTATTTGTGTACGAGAACAAACACAAATAAGTTCGGGGTTCAAAAGACCTACCTTATTTTTTGATTAAAATGATATTTGAAGAGCTAGGCGGTGATGTAATCCAACTTCAAGTATAAATCAATGAACAAAATACTTGGAATACAAAAGTATTGAAAATACTTACCAGATGCAAATTTGCGAAGTTTGAAATCGAGGAGAGGTGAAGAGCTTGAAACTTTAAAACCTTTGGCAATTAATAACCATCCAGTTCTCATCCATTCGGTGACGTTAGGCGCAACTGCTGATCCACTCAGCGACGTGCCGAGTGGTTACTTACCTCGCCGAGTTTTATAGGACCTTCAGTCAAAGTGAGGGTCCAAACGACGGTTTACATCGGGATCGCCGACTTAGTCGGTGATTCTCCACTAATTTCTTGTGCTCGCCGATTGTTACAGAGTCTGATGTGAGAGTTTCTTGAGTCTAAAGGCGGTCTGGATCAGCGTCGCCATCCTATTCGGTGATTCACCGACTAGACGTATTATCGCCAACGTACACCTTTCAATCACTATCCACACTTCAATTTGCAAAATCAAAACACCATTATTTCTAAAACAAAAATTAAAGCAGTTAAGGGATTTGGGTTGCCTCCCAAACAGCACCTTAGTTAATGTCGTAGCACGATGCGGGTTAGCACCTAAACTTCACTTTTGGGGTTAGCCAAAACATTTCTTGGCAACCCCCTGCTTTGTGCCGGATGGAGATGAGGCATCAAATGACCCGTAAGGTGGGCTACTATCATCTGTTTGATCACTTCGATGTTCTCCTTTATCTCTTCCAGCTTACCTTGTTGAGAATGATTGAGAGCATTCCCTCGACACGTTTACCCTTACTGTCTTTGGGCTTTCTTCGCTCATGAGGGGGGGCGTATTTGTCCTTCCTTTTGCATTAGACTTTATCCATCTAAGTTATCAATGCAGCCAACATGAAGTCCTTCTCTACTTCTTGGTTTGCTTCAGCAATGTGATGAAGTAGGTGGGCTACTATCACATAGGGCTGTAGTGTAATACCACCCGGAATGAGTTTGTCAGCCAATGCTTTGTTTTCGCAACCAAGGCTTTTGTAGAAGCAGTCTAAGAGGACTATATCGGGAATTTCATGAGTGGGGCATCGAATCAGAAGTGATCTAAACCTTGCCCATTTGTAGAAGTAGTCTTAGAATGTGATCCCTGAACTTCATTACTTCTAACGGAGGAAACTCCATTTGCTCACGAGTACTGCTTGACATACTCACCTCCTCTATTTCGAAGCTCAAACAAGCAAAATACAAAACTATAAATTAAGTAAGTAGAACTACAACTAAGAAGAATAAAAATTTACTAAACTGAAAATTCTCAAATAACACCAATCCCCAGCAGCGGCGCCATTTTTGACTTCACGTATCAGGGCACTACTTCAGTTCCAGTGCCAATGATCGCATGTAGTGATATAACCCAACCAAGGGTTGGGATCGTTCCCACATGGAGTGGTTTCGAGAATTAATAGAAAAGTAAAATCAAGTTCTAATTAGTCATAACTATAAACATTATCGAATAAAAATATACTAAATCTAAGGGGTGACACAAGCGTCAATTATCAATGGGGGTTTGTATTAGCTAATCAACACAAACAACAAAAATATAAGGAACTGAGATAGGGAGACGGGATTCTTGGGATGTGTTAGGAATATGGGATAAAAGACACTATAGGGTAAATGATATCGATAGTACATCACTGAATATTTGTAACTAGGCTAGACTTTAGTGGGGGTAAATTCTCTCTCTCGCAACTTACCCCGAATCAACTCGATTTCTCTCTAACATCGAGTTTCCGCGTTTAAGCACATCCTTTGCCTTAACCCATTCACCCTCTCAAGATGAAAGTGTGGGAGAGGGCCTAGGTTTCACTCTCTCGAGCGGAACACACGACGACCCAATAACCACCGACTATCGATTTAGTAGTCTTAGTTTTAAAATTATCTCTCGAGCAAGCCAAAAACACTAAGATGAAATCGTATTTGCAACTACAATCTCATTAAGTTCAAACACAACTACTAAATGAAATCACATTTAAACAGAGAATATACCAACAATAAGCAACACGCTACAGTAAATTTAACCCATATTCACAAAATCACACCCCAAGAATTGAGGTTTTAGCTCGACATAGAGAAAAGGAAGAAAATGATACTAAATCGAAGTAACAACAACTGGGTATGATTTAATTTAACTTTAAACGAGTCTAGGATGAAGAATTTTCAACACCCACTTCCAATTTCTTGGAATTGGAAGTCTTCAAATTTTCAAAAGCTAAGAACAAAGTCTCTCTACTTGAAAGTTAGAAAAATAAAATGTTGTATCTGAAATTGCTTACTAAGATAAAAATTTAAACTAGTATTTATAGTTGTCTAAAAATGTGTTGCGAAGGACTATTCGGCGCAGTTAGTCGGGATCACCGATACACTCGGCGATCCGCCCTTTGGTCTCGTTCATCGCCTTTCTGCTTTTGCCTTTAGCATTCTCACTTTTTGAGGCATTGGGCGATAGAGTGCTACTTCGCAGAATTGCTCGGTGACACACCGACTTCTCCTTTTCATCGCAGACTTGACCTTCTCCTTAGAGCTCAGGACACTGGAACATTCGGCATGATTTAGGACCTTTCGGCGACTCGCCTAGTAGTTTTGGTGATCCTTAAGAAGTCTTTTCTCCATTCTTTCAGCTGCTTTGTTCCTTTTTGCTTGATAGCGTCCAAGCTTTGTCTCTCAAATCAAATACCTAAAACTTAAGGGTTTACGTTAGTTATTGAGATAAAATATGCATTTGAGGACACTAATTCTATCAAAATATACCCCTAAATGAGTTCAAATTGTGGACTTATCACTTATGAGTTGGTGCTACCGCTAGAGTTAGCAGCATTCCATCCGGTGTTTTACATTTTTATGTTAAGGAAGGGTATGGGTGATCCTTCACTTATTATAAATACAGAGAATGTTGGTGTTAAGGACATCCTATCTTTTGAGAAGACACCCGTTGAGATCCTTGATCGTCAGATTCGCAAGTTGAGAACCAAGGAGGTAGCATCAGTCAAGGTCTTATGGAGGAATCAGTTTGTTAGAGAATCTACTTGGGAAGCTGAGAAGGATAAGAAGAAGAGATACCCACATCACTTCCCTTCCGAAGAAATTCCATACCAAGGTAATGACCTTTTGTAAAACTCTTTAAATTAATATGCTATGTTGCGTTGTATTGCATGTTGGGTGTTTAAACTAGGTGTTAAATGTTGCCACCCTTAGTCCTAATTAGAGTGATCTCATTCGAGGACTAATGTTCCCAAGAGGGAGATATTGTAACACCTTGGTTTTAGAAAGAGCTAATTTTAGAAAGAACTAAATTGGAAAGAGCTAAATTGAGAATTTTGCAAGTTAGTCTTAAATTGTTAGTTTTGGGTCAACATCAAACAACCATAACTTTCAGTACATGATGATTTAGGTGGTCCATGAGATATCAAATGAAAAATATTTGATTCCTCTTTCCAATGCCACCGAGTTTGCTAAATTATGAGTTCGGATGAGAGAGATATGCCCGTTTGAGTTCATCATGTCTAGTTAAGGAAATTCATCCAAATTAAGGAGTGCTATTTTGGTCTTTTCCTTACCCCACTAAGTTTTCACGTTTTGGTTACCCCGAATAGGGGTCTAAATTTATTTGGATCAGTTTTCACGATTCCTAAACATGCTTAGGGTTTTAGAGAGAAATGCAAGAAGAGAAAAAGAAGAATTTCAAGCGTTCGTTCAAAATTCTTGTTATTGTTGAGTAGTTTCACCAAGGATTTGATCCTTACGTTGTATGTAAGTTCTCATACTACTGGGTTAGTTCACCCACACTCCAATCATGTGATTTTTATCTGTAATTTCATTCTTGAGGTTCAATGATTTATGTTTTTAAGGTTTTGTGCTTCGTTCTTTGATAATGGAGTTCTTGTTGAGTTCTTGAGGTGAGGGTTGCGAATGAGATTTTTCTTAATCAATTTATGTGTGAATTTCATTTTACATATGGTTAGTTTAAGAATCCAAAAGAGTTTGATGGAAATCGTTCGATTCTAGATGATTTAGGGCATGAGATTGAATAAGAAAATTCGTCAAATTCTGGCAGGGGCTTGAGGTGGGGTGCCACCATAGAGCCATAACTTCTACCCACTAGTATGGGGCCTGGCACGATACGCCACTCAGTGCGCCCCAAACACTGGTCAATAGTTTTGGGGCTGGCGCCCTGCGCCACTCAGTGCCAAAGGTCGCCAGGTCCACTACTCTTCCGACCTTCTTTCTGTGTGAGTTCCCTCGAATCGTACGCATGTTTTCTACCTGACATCTACACATAAAATCTTGATTAATCCTTAAGAGATCATGCATATCCAAGTCATGACTCTTGAATTCATATTTCAAATTCAAGATAGAGTTAAGAGTCAAGTTTGATGAAGTTCTTTGAGTCATTTTGAGAAGTCTTTTACAATCTTTTAAAACTTGTTTAAGACTTGAGTACTTGAGTATGAGGATGAGGAGAGTTGAGATTCATTTTTCAAAATGAATATATGGGAACTAAGTATTCCAAGAGTGAATTCTTTTACATTTTAAACGAGAGGACATCTTGATTTCCAAATGAGTTTATGAGAAGTTTTGAGCACTATATCTTTTAAAATAATATTTTGAGTAATAATCTCAAAGTTGAGGATAAGGAAATGTTTTCAAAACATATTAGCATGAGTTATATTATTGGGAGTAGTATTGAGCACCAATATAGGGATGAGTTCAGACAACTCAAAGTCCTTAAAAACCATGTATGCCAACATGGGTAAAGGGTCATACTTTTTAGATGGTTCTTATTTCTTTAATCATAGCTTAGTGGATCCACTTTGTTAAGTATGTCTTATACTCCGTGAAGATATAGGACAGTTCTGGCATCGTGGGCGAGACGTTTTATCATCACATAGCTCATAGTGATGGTTGTCAGTTAGAGAATCTCCCAAATAAGAGTAAAGAGTTCTTATTGTCTTTTTAAATACTTTGAGTTGTAATTTAATGCTTTAAAAGCTTTCTTTATACTGCATCTTTTCTTTGTTGCTTTATAATGAGTTGAGTATTCTGGAATTGAGTTCAATATTTCTGAGTTTGAGTATCTTAAGTATCTTGCATATCTTTGAGTATCTTTTAATATCTTTGAATATCTTTGAGTTGAGTTAAATTGAGATGAGGTAAGTATGTTCTTCCATTCTATTAGATCAAGCCTATATATGTTCTTTAGAATTCCCCTTACATGCCTGTACATTGCATGTACTGACGCCATTTGGCCTGCATCTTTTATGATGCAGATACAGGTAACCATGATCATTAACATGCGCTCTGTTGATACCACTTGCAGTCTAGAGTTGCTTTGGTGAGCCTCCATGCTTCTGGAGGATTATCGTTTATTTTTTCAGTTTTGTTAAGATATAATGGGTCTTGTCCCGACGTCTAACATAGTATTTAGACGCTTCATAGATAGTATAGTTTTGAGAAGTCTGTTTCATTTTCAATTTTTAATGTTCTAGACTTGAGTTTCCTCTTTTGTCCTATAAAATGTTTTCTTCAAAATATTATGAGTTATTTATTTTTAGACTGTTTGAGAAACCATTCTTTTTGAGTTCATCTAATGTTGAATAAGTCTTCCGCTGAGCATTAAGCAAGGTCAAGGGTTCTCTTGGGGACCAACATTGGTTCTCGAGTGCCAGTCGAGTCCAGGGTGTAGGATCGGGCTATGATATCGCTGACCCGATCGGCGATGCGTCGAGTGCTCCTCCTCTTGCCTTTTTGGCGCGGCTTTTCACCATCTCTTTTTTCTTACTTTTGGCAATTGAGATCGGCATCGCCAATATCTTCGGCGAGTCACCGAACTGCTAACTTGCTCGCCAAGTTGGTCTTGTCCATGGGCTAGCCTGCTAGCAGTTTAGGCGAGCTGAAGGTCCACTCAGCGACTCGCAGAGTGGCATTGGCGAGTACCAACTTTGCTTTCCTACAACTTTTTAAGCTTTTTTGCTCTTATTTACCTCGTAGTGTCCTTGCCTTGCTCTTTTTCCTTTATTGTTGCATATTAACATTTTAGCATCAGTTATGAGCATAAATGAGGCGTTGAGGACAATGATTTCCCTAGTATTAAGTCCTAAATGAGTCGAAATCCCCTACTTATCACTGACCATAAGAACTTAACTTTCTCTTGGATGGATGTCATCAATAGAGATGCAATCAAAGAAAACCCATCCATAAACTTTCTATAATAACCCGCAAAACCCAAGAAACTTTAAATATCCTAAGGAGATACAGGTTTAGACCGACTCTTAACCGCATCCATCTTCTTAGGATCTACCTCAATACCCTTACTAGAAACAATGTGACCAAGAAACTCCACGAACCTCAACCGAAACTTACATTTGCTAAAATTTGCAAATAGTTGTTGGTCCTTGAGGACTTGCAACACAATCCTCAAATGCTCGACATGCTCGTCCTCACTCCTTCAGTAAATAAAGATGTAATTGATAAACACAATCACAACCATGTCTACATATTATTGGAACACTTTATTTACCAAGTCAATAAATTTTACCGGAGCATTTGTCAAACCAGACAACATTACCGAAAACTCATAATGACCATACCGAGTTCAAAAAATCATCTTCGGAATTTCGTCTTCCTTCACCCTCAATTGGTGATAACCCGACCAGAGGCCAATCATAGAGAAGTAACTCTCACTTTGGAGGTTGATTAGGTTCTTCAATCTTGTTTCCTTGCATTGGGTGCTAGAAATCACTCAAAAATGAACTCATTCTATTTGATTTTATTATTCTTGTAACTTTCTGTTTAAGTGTGCCAGTTTCTTCGGAGAAAACATTGCCCTATTTATAGACCCAAAGATCTTTTTATCTTCAACATTGACTTAGTAACTTTGTACTGGTTCCTACTCCTTGAAGGATTTGGAATCCCTTGTTAACTGGGTTTATTTATTATGCGCTTCTTCTTCCTTGTAAGACTCATTTATAACACGAAACTTTCTGCAGTTGTTTCTTGTCATAAAAGCAACCCATCCCCCGCCAAATTAATTCTGCTTCATGAGATTAACATTCTCCTAGTCTTAGTTGGACTCGAACTAAAAGGAACATGTCTGCAAAACATTTTCCTTTCATGTATTCCCCTATTTGTCAATCATCAAAATCTTTCTCGATCTAACAATTGGGAATTTGTATTACATTATGGGTTCCATGAGAGGACTAGGTATGTGTAATTTGTTATCATATGATATGTTTGATGCATTATTTGACTTAGGACATTGTGATTCAAAATGTATATTACATTGTGGGTGTGGTATATGTGCTCACCTGTTTTAATATTTTATAGTTTCTTATTTACATTCACGTTTTCGAAATGGTTGTAAGATTCTACAAGTACAATGGGATTGTGTACTAATACTACACTTCCTATTTTCTTATTAAATATAGTGCATATTCAGGCAGATGACATCAGGCTCGGTTGAGAGACGCGTGTATATCCAAATTCAAGTGTGAGTACTCTTCCATGCTATCATGGATTTTTCTTTATTTCTTTGCCCTTTTGCTTCGGAGGTGAAAATTTTCTCTTGCTCTGGAGGCAACAAAATTTGAATGCCTCCTTTTGACATATCAAATGTATTTGTTGATGAATCAAGGTCCTTGTTGTAGAATTCGCTGCAAGTTTTCCTCTTTATAAAATGTTGTTATATTATAGTCGTGAGCTAAATTAGTTAAGATGCATCCAATCCCTTGCTTCTTGCTCCAACTTAGGATTAGACTCGCCAGTGCTGTTGGAGTTCCAGCTTTCTATAAGTGCATGACTTGACAGTCTTTTTCAATCACCCTCCACAACATAATCAATATCTGTTTTAGATAGTTGAGGTTATTCTTCTGCCCATTTAGTAAAATATGTCCATGATTTATAGATTCTTCTTTTTTCTTCATCGGATAGTAATTAATAAAATGTGGTCACCTTCTTCATCCTCTTGTGGTAGTTTCTTATCCTTTTATTGTTTATCCACATTAAGGCTTGAGGACTGCTCATCCTCGAGCATATTTTTTACAGTGATGTGGGCTTTGTTAGGTGATTCCATCTTGAAGGGGATAGGGAGAAATTACTATGTTTTGAAAGACTTCTTTCACACTTTTGGTCCCTCAATTCTTGCTTACTTTTAATCCTCCTTTATCTTGTGGGGCTGGTGGATTTAGGTCTTCATGGAATGTATTCATAGTTCAAATTGTTATTTTAGTGAGAAGGTAGAGTTTATCTCTCTTCTTTCATCGTGTCTTATAACTATTCATAAAGTTGCAAAATAGTACTCATTTGCCAGTTAATAATTCACAATTAGAAAATAAGATTTCAACATATATAAGTCAAAACCAAGTAAGAGTTATTTTCCATAAGGTATACAAAATAAAATACTTACTAGAGCACTTATTGAATACATATACTTGTAGTTATAAGAAGACAATTTATGCAGATATCTGAAGTTAAGTACCCTAGCAAATGAATTGCACATTTGCCTGTCTTTTTAAAATAAATAAATATAAATCTATCTAGTATCTTCCTAAGAAAAAGTAAAATAGCCATAATGAAATCCAAAGAAAGTATAGCGAATTCATTGCAAGGAATTGGGTGCTGGGATCTTCTAAACCTGCAAAACATTAGCCACATGGCCCGAAATCAATTTGAAGTGGCAGGTTTCATCACTAGCCATCTTGTTATTTTTTCAAAATTCATTCTCTTTTTATGATAACCATATGCCCATTATAGTCTATTTCCACTCCCAATTCTATTCCTTCTTCATTAAACAACGTCATATTCTTCATGTTGACTATGTTTGTCCTTAAGCCGAATCTTATCGGGATAGTCTAATAGACATATTCATCAAACAAATATGACCGTTAGATTTTAAGGAAAATAATTAGCACATAAAGGAATGAAAAATCTAGCAAATGTGAAAAAAAATGTACTCATTATTAAACCTTACTATAGAAGTAGTGTGTAGTTTCTTTTTAATAACAATTTCAAACTACGGACTGTCACCATTTAAGTTCACAAAACTGTGTTGACTGCTATTTTTTGGACCAACTTCTTCACTTCTATTAGCTTCTCCGACCACCTGATCTGCAACAAACTTGAGATAAGTATAACAACTACTATGATATGATTCCTAGCTACATAAATGTTATGGAATATTTAAGACCACAAGTTTTTAAAGTCTTATGGCCACATATATTGATGTCATAACATGTTTATAATCATTAGTATTAACAGTAAGCTTCATTTCATTTTTAAACTCTATGCATCTATAAAAAGTTTTATCGCATTAATTGAAACATTGGAGTTGCTTCTTGTTTTTAGGACAGATTGAGAATCTTAATTACTTATAAGTTTTACTCGCATTGATCTTACTATACTAAAAAAAATCTCTTAAATAGTTTAAGAAGTCTAACAAGCTTTTGGTTTTACCGGTACCATGTCGGGTTGCTGCTCGTGCTCCTCAGAGCCTTCACTTATTTCTTGAAATAGATATCTAAGTGCAATGTAATACTACTAAATGGGTTCACTTAATAGCTAATAAACCAGTTAAGATGTTTACTTACCTTGAGACACTTCTTGCTCAATTACATTAGCATTAGTTTGAAAGTTAACTAGAATATATTCCTTTTTTTCCTCGATTACATAGCATAAGTTTGGAGGTTCACTGGAATATCATCTAATTCAATCTCTTGATCTATTGGATATTAATTTTTTGTTGTACTCTGATCACATAAACTGACATCAAAATGAGCACGCGTGTTGTATCTGAAGATCAAAAAGTTCCTGATGCTTATTGAGTAATAGTCACAAAATTCCTTCCATCATTTGGTTAAGCCAAACTTGGCCTTGAGTAACTCGACTAATTAGTTATGCAGATACAAGCTACCACCTATTAACACATCCATATATTTGGTTTATCAAATGTTGAATTCTCCAAATGTCTATATATCCTTGGGCATGAAAGGAATGTCTTTGATCGAGGGAATGAAATTTTATCTTCTTACATGATTTTGAGAATTTTTCATTGAACTAGACCCATATATACATAATTATTTAAAAGTATATAGTTATTGTTGGATCTAAATCAACAGTTCACAAGGACGGAAATTACATTTGCATTAAAATAAAATTGGGAATTTGTGAGAAAATCCAAGATTAAAAAGAGATATTAAGAACGGAAGATGTAAAAAGTACTTACAAGACGGCATAATTCATCTAAGGAAGAAATGACTCGGAAGAAATTAGGGTGAGGAATGTAGGAGAAGAGTTCGAACAGGAATAGTTATGGAACTTGTTTACCATGAGCGCAATTGAGCAATGGATCAAAACATTTTGAGGAATGATTTTTATAGGACTATGTGATGTGTGCACTCACAATGACTATGTGATGTGTGACTCACGAGGACTATATGATGTGTGAGTAATGAGGACTATGAGACTCACGAGGACTATGTGTTATGTGATTCACGAGGAATATGTGATGCGAGTGACTTACGAGGCTAAAGAAAAACACATGACTAGTGTTTGACCATATTTTCAAAATTACTAGTCATGTGTTTTTCTTTTGCCTCGTAAGTCACATGCATCATATAGTCCTCGTGAGACACAACACATAGTCCTCGTGAGTCACACACCTCATAGTGCTCATGAGTCACATATCACATAGTCCTCGTGAGTCAAACATCACATAGTTATCATTAGTGCATGCGTTACATAGTCCTATAAACATCATTCTTAAAAAATTTCCCATCCATTGCTCAACTGCGGTCATGGTAAACAAGTTCATGACTCTTCCTTTTGGAACTCTCCTCCTATTATTTCTCACGGATTCCCAATTTTATTTTAATGCAAATGTAATTTCTGTCCTTGTTGACTGTTGATTTAGATCCAACAATTACTATATAATGTTAAATAATTATGTATTTATGAGTCTAGTTCAATGAAAAATTCTCAAAATCATTTAAGAAGATAAAATTCATTGCCTCGATCAAAAACATTCCATATTATCAAACCTTTCAGGTTTCTCAAGTTTTAGACTGAAAGAGAGGATTTTAAAGAAGTGGTGGAGCAGAATTGGCTGGCAGAGAGTTTAGATGATATTTTTGTATAGCTTAAGCAGAAACAACAGAGGACTAAGACGAAATTAGCCAAGTGGAGTAAAGAAAATTTTGGGGATATTTTTAAAACAACTAGCAATTAGAGAAGATATAGTGAATTGAAGGAGAAACTATTTCTTGACGATCCATCACCTGCTAACAGAAGTATTCTTCAGATGGCTCATGCCGAGCTGAAGGTTTATTTACATTTTGAAGAAGAGTTTTGGAGAAAAAAAGTTAGTGTGTAGTGGTTTGAGGAAGGGGACATGAACACTAAATTATTTCACAGTCTAGTGAGAGGAAGAAGAAAAACGCTTTACATGAGAAGAATTATTAAATCTGATGGCTCATGGGCAGGATCAGAAAATGCGATTGCAGAAGAAGGGGCTAATATTTTTACTGAACAATTTACTACAGGGGTAAATCATTCTGACCTATCTTTACTAATGCATATTAATCATGCAATCTCACAAAATAAAAATGATATATTGACTAAATTACCTGATGAGGATGAGATTAAGAGGGTAGTATTTGAGTTAAATGCAGAAAGCTCTTGTGCACCAAATAGTTTTTCTAGGTGTTTTTATAACAACTGTTGGGACACTGTTGGATCAGATGTGATAAAAGTAGTTCAGGCTTTCTTCAAAGGAGCTATTTTACCTAAGTCTATTACTCATACTAACTTGGTGCTATTACCTAAAAAGGATATTTCTCAATCTTTTTCTGATCTTAGATCTATTAGCTTGAGTAATTTCCTTAGTAAAATCATATCCTAGAATCAATTTGGATTTGTTAAAGGAAGAAATATTACTGAAAATGTATTGTTGGCTCAAGAAATTATTATTGATATTAGGTTGATGGGCAAACCTTATAATGTGATTATCAAGCTTGACATGACAAAGGCTTATGACAGGGTTGATTGGACATTTTTTTTATCAAAGTAATGGAAAAAATGGGTATTAATTCTATGATGTTTGACATGATCTAGAGAATTATTGCTAATAATTGGTACTCTGTATTGATTAATGGTCAAGCACATGTTTTTGTTTTTTCATACATCAACGGGGCTTAAGCAAGGATATCCTCTGTCCCCTGCTTTTTTTATACTTAAAGCTGAGCTATTAATTAGAGCTCTAAATCATATATTCCTAGAACAGGAATATAGAGGATATGGTCTTCCTAAATGGAGTGAACAGTTGAATCACTTATCTTATGCTGATGATACAATTATTTTTGCCTCTGCAGATATGAGTTCTCTCTAATTGATAATGCACACATTGACAATGTATGAACAACAATCATGACAACTTATAAAAAAAGACAAAAGTTTCTTTTACTTGTTAAACAAAATTGTTGTTAGTTGGTGAAGGAAATCACAGGTTTGCAAAGGGAGTTTTCCTTTAACTTAATTGGGTTGTACTATTAGCCATGCTAAGAAGAAGAAGATTCATTTCAAAGAGCTCATCAAGAAGATTCATAATAAACCTCGAATGTTGAAAGGGAAACTTCTATCTTATGTGGGCAAAGCAAAGTTGATTAACCATGTATTGCAGAATATTCATGTCTATCTCCTCTCAGCTATCAGGCCTCCTAAATGTGTCATTGATGATATTCATATATTTTTGTAAAATTCTTCTGGGATTCTAAAGAACAAGGAAGAGCCACATACTGGGTAGCATGGTGGAGAGTTGTTTGCCCAAAGATGAGGGAGGTTTAGGTTTTAGATATTTATTTGATATCTCCAAAGATTTATTTGCTAAGATGTGGTGGAATTTCAAAACAAAAAATACCATGTGGACAAATTTTATGTGAAATAAGTACTGCAGAAGACAAAGGCCACAATTAGTGGACTTGAAAGGAGGATCTCAAGTCTAGAGAGCTATGTTGCAAGCTAGGGATTTCTTTGATCAAGAGATCTGGTGGGAACCTAGAGAATGACATGCTAGTGTGTGGTTTGATAACTGGACACAACTAGGCGCTTCACATTTTTTGATGCCTATATCACATAACCAAAGTCAAATGGAGGATGTCAAGGAACTATATGCTCAAGATGGATGGAAGATTAATACACTTGATAGTAATTTCAATAAGGATATATGCAATCACGTATGCAATACCATAGGAAGCGTCACTAGTACTGAAGGAAGATATAAAGCATGGTGGATGCCTAGTAGTGATGATAAATTCAAAGTTAGCTCAGCCTTGGAATTATGCAGAAGTAGAGAAGAGTATATAGAAGATATCTCCAAAATTTGGGAGAAAGGTTTTCCTTTTAAGGTATCCTTTTTTATGTTGAGATTATGGTCTAGAAGGATTCCTATTTGGTAGGTCTGAATTAGAAGGAACATAGTAAAGAGGGTTGATTGTAGCTGCTGCAATAATAATGATCCAAAAACATTCTTTCATCTATTTGTAAATTGTCCTAGTGCTCAAGTTGTTTTAAAAACTTTATGAAATATTGCAGGACTATCATTCCAAATTAATCAGCTTCAACAGATTATGGATGAATGGTGGAAAGCTGATGAAAGTCGAAAATTGAAGCAATTGATTAAAGTAGTTCCTACTTTCATAACTTGGGAAATTTGGAAGAGGAGAAATGTGATGACGCATGGTGGAAATATGTCAACAACCTTAATGATTTTAGAGATACATAGAAACATCTACTTATTTACTAAGAGTAGATATCCATGGTTAAAGAATATCCCTCAAAACTGGCCCTTAATTATCAAATAACTTTAAGGTTATGCTTGATTAAAAAAGCTATGGTGGTGAGATGGAGTCATCCCCCCATGGGAGTATATAAATGCAATACTGATGCTTTTTATCAGTTTGAATTAGGAGTTTGGGGTATAGCCTTTTGTATTAGAGATATGCAAGGAGATTTGAAGTATGTAGAATCTAGAAGAATTAGTACTACATAAATTTTGGAGGCAGAGGTAATGGCAATTAAGGAAGGGTTACAGTACTGCAGTCAAGGAAATTTCCCTCCCTTGATAATAGAGACAGATTCACCGGTGGCTTTGAAAGTTATACATGGAGTATGGGAGGTTCCATTGCACATATCTTGGGATATCAGACTCATTCAGACAATGATAAGGAGTCTTGAGGTGGAGGTGGTTCATGTCCTCAGAGAAGGGAACAACCTCATTGATTCTTTAACTAAATCATTTGTTCATTTTGCAGGTACAGAGAGACAACAGTATCAAAATATGCAGGAACTACCACAACAGGCCAAAGCTATTTCGCAACAAGACAAAGAAAATACTCCTAATTTGAGAATCTGGAAAGTTCAAACCAAACATTATAAAGGTGTTTAAAAAAACACGACATCATTTCAAAGCAAACCAGGAGAGGACTAAATTAGAAGGTGAAAGAATACCTTAATCTCCTAGAAAATGTTGAGCGATGCAAGGTCGGAGATTAGTCGACTTAAACAGTGGTACTAATCTCGTTGGGGTTCAACCTGTTGAGGAGAAAAATCAAGGACTAAATATCAAAACATATCTCAAAGATGAGTAATCAAATTATAAAGGTAAAATCTTATCTCAATAGATCTTGTCTTCAAATCTCCATGGCGACTGACGCGTGTCCCTAAAATATCCGCGCATAACTTGTGATCGAACTCAGATCGATAAAATCCATGTAAAAGAAATCTTAAAAGGTCCTTTAATCATTACATCAGTGAGATTTATTGATGTGGAAGTGATTACAACCCACACATGGTTCGATATTGAACAAAGATCATATCAAGAGGAGGTGAGTATTTGGAAGGACTGGTCGTCACTTTGGGAAGATTCTCCAGCGACCGTCACACCGGAGAAGCTGAAGTTTTTCAGACATTACAGTTTATTTCATTAAATGTTAGTTTGTTTTCTTCTTTCCTTTAGTTATCTTTGTTTAGTTGTTTTCAATCGGGCCACTTTTGGACCCATTGGTATTGATTTATATTTTTAATTAAGATGTGGACTTGATCCACATTTAAACTAAAAACATATATATTATATATATATATATATATATATATTTGATCTCTCTCACACGAGATGAATTTAAATTTATAGCCTTGATGATTAATTTTATTGTTTTCACTTATTTTCTTATTAGTGTGCTGGGAAATAAAATCTATGCAAATACAAAGAGTAATTAAATATTTCGGACTTAATTTGCTTTTTGGGTGAGATGAACAGCGCACAACATCCCGTCTTACCATCCAAATAGGTACAATTTGAAATTTGTTCATTAATAAATGGCCTAATATATCCCGCAAATTTTCTATTTGGAGATGATATGTCCCTCGTTATTAAAGTGGTTCATATATACCTTTATTGTTACACAAATGGCTTACATATACCCCTATCGTTATAAATTGAGCTCACATATGCCCTTCATTTATCAGAGAGAAAAAATAGTTTTAAATTTATATTTTTGATTTTTTAAAAATTTTAAAAAATCATGTAGGGCTGTAGGGGTATATACGATCCTTCTAGCAAAGTTCAAAGTATAATATTTTTCACACATAAATTATTTTTTGATTTCTTTGATTATCATTATTTGAGTTTCTTATTCGTATTTTGTTTTTTAATGTAAAGTTATAAAAAAAACTAAAACTAACTTGTTTGTGGCTATATTATAATTTAAAACTATTTTTTTGGCTATATTGTAATTTCGTTTTGGCATTTGAAAAAATAAATAGGTCATATATAATAGATTTTACAAGAAAATTTGTAAAACATAAATAAATTTGACCACCAAAATATTAAAAAAAATTAGGCATTGAAATAAGAAAAGTAAAAAAATATATGTGTGAGGAGGATTCATATCATGCCCGAGCCTACACCCTGGACGTAACTACCACTCGAAAATCATTGTTGGTTCCCAAGCGGACCCTTGGCCTGGTTCATTACTCAGCGAAAGACTTACTCAATAAAAATGAAAAATCATGATGCAAAAATAACTTTTTAAAAAAAACTTTATTTAAAATCAACTCCAATAATGGTCTGAAAATAATTGAATAAGTATTAGTTAAATGTCTCACGGACTCAAAACATTATAACAACAAAGGAAATAATGATAGACTCCTCGACCTTTAAACTATATATGTAGTCTCTATTATTACAAAACGATTATCCGGACAAGACCCACGACATCCTAACAACTGAAAGTAAAAAAGGAACCTTTCGGAAGCAAGGAGGCTCACCAAAGCTAATTGGAACTGCAAGTAGTATCAACAGAGCGTTTGTTGATGACCCTGAATATGTGTGTTTGCTTTATAAAAGATGCAGGCCAAATGGCGTCAGTACATGGAATGTACGAGCATGTAAGGGGAATTCTAAAGCATAAACATAAGCTTGAACGGATAGAAAAGAAACATATTTACCTCTCCTCAAACTCACTCAACTCAACTAAATCTCCACTCAAGGATAGCATACTCAATTGTAGATACTCAAGGATAAAATACTAAACTCAAAGGTAAGTTACTCAACTCGAAGATACTTGGTTGAAGATACTCAACTCAAGATACTCAAGGATAAAGCAACAATAAAAGATGTGATATACGAAAAGCTTTTAAAATAGTAGATAATTACTCAATTGTATGTAAAGATACAATAATAACTCAATTGTATGTGAAAATACAATAATAACTCTTATTTGGGAGATTCTCTAACCGACAACCATCACTATGAGCTATATGATGATACAACGTCTCACCCACGCTGCCAGAATTATCTTATACCTTACCAGAGTATAATACATCCTCAACAAAGTGGATCCACTAAGCTATGCTTAAAAAGCAATTAGGAATCATCTAAAATGTATGGCCCCGTATCCATGTTGGCATACATGGTTTATGAGGACATTGAGTTGTCTGAAATCAATTGCATATCGATGCTCAATACTACTCCAAATAATATAACTCATGCTCATGATATGTTTAAAAACATTTCCTCATTCTCAAACTTTGAGATTATTACTCAAAAGGTTCTCTTAAAAGAGATATTGTTCAAAACTCCACATGAAGTCATTTGAAAATCAAAGTTTCCTCTCATTTTAAATGTAAAAACATTTAATCTTGGGAATACTTAGTTCCCATATATTTATTTTGAAAATTCAAACTCAACTCTCCTCATCCTCATCCTCATCCTCATTTACTCAAGTCTTAAAACAAATTATAAATAATTGTAAAAGACGTCTCAAAATAGGGTTCATGCCGATTATGGACGTGAACGACACAATTCATGGTTTTTAATAACCATATATAGAACTCAATACTCGGAACTCAACAACTCCAGAACTCAAGGACTCAATGATAATACTCATTTAAAGAATGCTCGACTAATAGGGTTCATGCAGAATTATTGGCATGACAGAGTCAACTCAAGGACCTCCATGTATAACATATGGTAATCAATAATTATGAAATATTGTTGCAAAAAGGATTAGGAACTCCATACTCAAGAGCTTAGAATTCGAAGATACTACTCCTTTCAAGGATACTCAATTTATTGAGTTCATGCAAAATTTATGGGCATGAACGACTCGACTCAAGGATCTCAATAATAATGTAGGCTCATGAGTACATGCTCTTTATTCTCATACTCACTAACTGGAGTCTTGAAACAATTGTAAGTAATTATAGAAGACTCCTCAAAAAAATTCGAAGATACTTTCTCAAACTTTAATTTCAACTCTACCTCGAATTTTAATTATGAATTCAAGGATCATGATTATGATATATAGGATTTCAGGAAGATTAGATGTAGTTTAGATAGTAAAAATCAAGAAGTGATCGATGATATGGTTTAATAGAACTCAAACGGAAAGAAGGGCAGAAAAGTAGGGGACCTGGCGACCCTGGCGCACTGAATGGCGCGGGGCTCCAGCCCCTAAACTTCCGAACCCCTTCCCTGGCACACTGCAGACTCCCCACGCCAGCCCCCTTGGCGCACCTGGTGCGCGCAGCGCCACCCTCTCCCCAGATCATTCCAACAAATTTTCTTTTCAATTTTCCAACCCTACCTCATCAAGATTCGAATGATTTCCTCCAAATCCTCTTAGATTCATATACTAAACATACTTAGATCAAAACCTACCAAAAAAATCACTCATTCGCAAGATCCTCACCTCAAGAACTCAATAAGACTTCATTAACAAGGAATGAAGCTAAAACCTCAAGAACTCAAATCATTTAACCTCATGAACCAAATTACGGATAAAAATCACATGATTTTTGTGTGGGTGAACGAACCCAACAATATGAGAACTTACATACCTTAAAGAACTAGGTTCTTGGCGAAATCTTGGATGAACTCTTGGAACCTTGGACTTTTTCTCTTCTTGAATCTTCTCTCTAAAGTCCTAAACATTTTGGGGGTGAATGAACCTGATTCTAATTTATTTAGACACTAAATTGGGTGTAATTCACGCCTAGACTAAGTGGGGGTAAGAAAAAGACTAAAATACCCCTCCTTAGTTCGGGTGGAAAGGCCCTATCTGGAGAGGCTGCACTCAAACGGTCATACCTCCCTCATCCAAACTCGGATTTCAGCAAACTCGGCGGTGCTAGAAGGAGGTCTCAAAGATCTTCGATTTGATACCTCATGGACCACCTAACTCATTATGTGCTAAAATTATGGTGGTCTGAAGTTGACCTAAAACTTAAAAGAACTTACGGATGACTTGGATAAATTTCTCTTTAGTTCTTTTTGGAACTCAAGTTGCTACATCTAGTGACCTTAACACTTAAGAAAATTTAAATTCCTCAGTAAAATCTTACTCACAACGAAGAATGGTTCGAGTCTTAGCTAAAAAACAATTCGGGGTGTTACAATTAAATACTCATATGGATTATATTAATTTTTAAATAATTAAAATATTAAATAATTTTTTTTTCACTTCCATCACAGGGAAATGGCATATGTTAGTCATATGTATACCAATAAGGGTAAATATGAGCCACTTTCATAAGGAGGGGCATGTCAACTCTAAATGAAAAAAGTTTCGTTTTTTACTTCTTACATTTTTACGCTAAAAATAGATGGAAAAAAAAAACAAAAATTAGATAAGGGTCAGTTAATACTTCATGGGGAAGAGATTTATAATTCTTTGTATCTAGAAGGCCTTCTTCAATCTCATTACATTTCTTCATGGGCTTAAAATTTGTCTTTCTCTTAATTAGTACATGAGCTTGCGTCGATAAGAAACAAATATATTCCTTAATTTTGCGATATTGAGAATTATATCCCTCGTAAAAATATGTGCATGTATATATATACCCTTATGTTTAATAAATGGTGCACATATACCCTCGCGCCAACTATGTAGAATAAACCTAGGTGAACAATCACATTTTATAATTACCCTAAATAAATGTATTTTTAATTAGATAAAATTGCAAGTATGACTTATAATTTCTTATAAGACTTCATTATTGAATGTTTTGGTAAAATATAAAAGTCTACTAATATTTTATATAAATATAGGTTCTTTTAATTTCGGGTGTCAATGAAAGAGTCATTTAATTCTTTGTTTTATTAAAAAAATTATCTTTTTTTCAAAAATAAAAACTATCTAATTTCTTTAAGATATTAGCCTTAATGGTGGATAGCCATATCAAAGGGACATTTTGTTTTAAGTGAAAATAAATGTATTCTAAATTCGGAAAAGGGACAAAAATGCCCCTCGACTATTTTTATTGGTAAAAAATTACCCTTCATGCACCTTTTGGCCCCCAAATGCCTCTCACGTCAACCTTTTGGTTCATAAATATCCTTGATATTAACACTCCGGCTCATATTTGTTGGAAAAACAATATTAATATCTCAAAAATACAATATTCTTGAGAACTTTCAATTCAACTCATAACTGATGTAAATTGAATTGCCTTTAAGGCAAATTTGGCAGTTGCCTAACGTTTCTTTTTGACCAAATATTTTGTGCACTTTTAATAACATTGATAGACTTAAAATACCTTTATAATCAAACGTAACCTTTTGACCAATTGCCTCATATTATTGATTGTCATTAATCCCTATTTATTATCTGACAATTGTTGGAGCCTAATCTTATGTTGAGCTCTTTAGCTATATATATTATCCTTCCACTATTGATTAAGGGGTCAGATAAGAACAAAGAGAGTTTCTTCCATCTCTTTCCAATACTATGTGGTACTGGGTTTTCTTCTGGATTAAATATAGTTTCTAGCTCCTAGTTTTATACTAGAAGAGCTTGTTGAATCTTGGGAGACACACCCATACCGGGTCAAATATCCATCAGGACAATGTCTTTTTATAACGACCTGAACCGTCATTATTTAGAAGGAACAAAAATATGGGAAAATTCTGGACCATCCTCCCGCCAGAGCGGGCTAGATGTCGCCAGGGCGGGGTAAATTGGCGCAAAAGCGGGATAAGCGAGACAGAACGTAAATTTTGAGAAACCCTATTTTCTCCATCTTCCTAAAATACCTAAATAAGTCATAAAACACCCTAGAAACCTTAGAAAAGCTGCCCCAAGCTTGGGAAGGAAGGAGAAGAGGAATTCTAAAGTGAGGATGGCAATATCTTGTGGATTCTTGGAATAATTCTCTATCACGAATCCCGAAAAACCCAAATTGAAGTCAAAATTTTGTGTATCTGCTGGGCGCCCAGGTAGTCTAGGTTTTATGAATTGAGTAGTTATAAATCTGTGCTTACTACGTAATATATGGAAATCGATGGTAGGGTTGTGTGTAGACCTTCGTGCACCAAGTAAATTCCATGAGTAATCTCTAGAAATCAAAGTACATGGGTGTATGCCTTGAAAAGAGGAATTGATGAATTGTTAGGGACTCTAGAATGGTTATCATGGATGCAATTGGTTCAAGAATAAGACTAAGAAATCATTAATGGAACTATATTTATGAATTAATGCTACATCATAAATTGGAGTGATTGAATTGAGGATTTATGATGAATTTTGACTAAGCCCTAGAAGGAAGTACTTAGATGATGAACTAGGGATAAGTATGGTCAAATTGATGGTTGTACATGAATGTTGCATTGTTGATCACACTTCTTGTAATTGACATGGGTAAACTATGATTGCCATGAAATCGTGACTTAATTGTATGATCTTAAAGATAAACTTGTGATTGTGATGTATTGAATGGATCAGTTCCACGTTCTGGCATAACTAACTTGGATTGGTTGCCACGTCCCGGCATAACTATTGGATCGGTTACCACGTTCCGAAATAACTATGGGATTGGATGCCACATTCCGGCATAACTAACTTAGATCGGTTGCCACGTTTCGGCATAATTAAATGTTTGGGTTTGGGTTCCATGAGAGGACCAATGATGTGATATAAAATGTGAAGTGATTCGATTGTTCGTAAATAATTAACTAATATTGTATATGTTGACATGGGCATGTGAGTTTATGTTGTATTGACTTTCTTATGTTGCACTTAGTGGGCACTTGTATGATGGTTTATATTTGATTGTTCGTTGTAATTAGCGAACAAGTTGGGTATAGTGGAAGGGTAAGACGTTCAAGAGGTGAGTAAGGGTTGTTCGGGTGTTGTAATGGTATAAAGTAGAGGCAACGTGTGTGATGAATATGTTTAGGTGTATTTCACCTTGGGGAAAGAGTTTGGGTTTAGTGGGAAGAAAGCTGGATTTAATGTGCAATGTGACCATGGTTGGATAGTGTGGCGAGGAAGTAAGGGATTGACGTGAACGGTCAGTGGAAATGTTTGTGGTTGTATTTGGGGGATTACTCTATGTGTTAGAATGGTTAGACTATGATCAAGTATCTGGTAGGTACCTTGATTGAGAAGGATGACAATAGGCAGAATACTAGTGTATATTGGAGGTATTTCAAGAGACTGTAAATGTGGAGAAGTGAGTAATTTATTTCACGATCTTACTAGTTGGTTTCTTATGTGATATGGTGGGCGTCGGGTTGACCGATGATGCCTACCAGTACACTTGTTTTGTACTGATACTACTCTAACTATGTCTTTTGACATAGTCTGGATGCAGGTTGGTGAGGTTTCATTAGGTAAAGATAAACAAATTCTCCAGCAGCTTCTATTCTTCTTTCCGCATGGTGGGAGTTGTGTCTTTTATTTATCTTGTCCAGTTGTACTCTTAGTAGCTCTTGTACCTGTTTAGACTAGATCTTTGGGAGTTGTTAAATTACTTTACAAGCTTTAACTAAAAGCGTGTTTAAGGATATTATTCTTAAAATCATATTATTATATTTATCTCTTTTTTCTTTAAATTTTCCGCATGCTTAACTATTGGGATATGAGGGTTCTCCTACTTAGGTGTCAGACTGGGTTCCTGCACGGCTTGGTTGGTTGGGTCGTGACAAATTGGTATCCGAGCCTAGGGTACCGGTCTCCCCGTACAAGAGCAAAATGTGGACTAGACTTGTGCGGATTAGTGTGTTGATGTCCACATCTAACCTTTAGGAAGCTAGAAAGCATTCTAGGAAATTGTCTCACTCATTCTCTCCTTTCGTACGAAGTGTCGCTTGTGGTATGAGTTGAGTCCAATTGGTATCTTTCGATTCCAATTGGTATCTCAACAAAGTGAACCGGAAGTTGTAGTGATGACTGAAGGAGCACAAGCAAGGTAATTGGAATTGGGAAGGTTCCAATTGCTATATAGCCTTAGGGTCTATAAGGAGCATATATGACCAGTAATGGTCATCTATGGAATGAACTAACCAGTGAATTAAAATCGCCTGTGTATTGTATTTTGGAAACTGTGAATGTGTGCTTCTTGTTGTCTGAAATAACTGGGACTGTGTGATTCTTGTTGTTTGGATTAACTACAAATATGAAGTTTGTAATTACTTGAATGTTATGAAGTGAATATGTGTGCTATAAATGTTTGTGTTTAAACCTTAATATGCGCGAAGTGTTGGCTGAGTGGTGGAAATTATTAAGTGCAACTACTCGGGTAACCTAAAAACCGTTGAGAGAAAGAAAGTCAGAACTTAGCTGGTGCGAGGGTCTAGCTAATTTATGAAGTGATTCATAAAACCGAATCTGGACGTGCATCGCAACCAATTAATAATCGTGTGAATGTCTAGGTGTATACTGGGGATGTGTGGGTGTAACGTTGAATTATTGAAAACTAGTGGGGTGTCATTTCGTTAAGATTGATTTGGATTAGTTAATGATTTTCCTCTCTTGGAGATTTATCTTAGATTGTTTGGTTAAGCTGGAAACATTGGGAAAATATTAGAAAAATGAAAAGAACCCAGAAATTATTAGCCTGGGTTATAGTCTCGCCTGAGCCACTGGGGCGGGATTATTCCCTCTATAGCGACACCACCAGAGCGGGACAGAGCGAGGGAGAACCCCAACCCAGCCTCCCCTATTTTCCCTATCTTCAATACCAACCCCAATGGGATCCGAAAAAATCCCTGCAACTCTTTCAGTGTTCTGCAAATCAGAGAATAAATTTAAAACATAGAAATCCACCATTTACTACGAAAAAGCAGGAAATCAAGCATCCATGTGCCTACAAAACTTAAGAGAGAAGGAAGAAAAAAACAACGCGTCTAAAATTTACAAGCCAAAAAGGGTGAAATAAAAAATCAGATCAAGAACACTCAGAAAGAGAAGTGTCAGTGTCAGAGGTGAGATCCTCCAAGGGCTTCTCGCCGGCACAGGCCTCATTCAGCATAGGAAACTTCCTGTAGTCCTAAGGATTAAGTCGGGGGATCTCCCAGGGGAAACACAAGAAAAGATCCCTTTAATAGTCTTCCACATTTGGGCCATCACGCGGGCCATCGCCAGACCCTTCTGCCTCTCCCAGTGCAGCTGGCAATGGAGCATCTCGACCTCTAGGGCAGTGCTGGGTAGAAACAGAGTGAAGTCGGCATAGGCACTCCCTATGTTCTTCCGGACAGCCTCTAGATCCTCTTCAACCTGTGCACCTGAGAGTTGGTCCTCATCATCCGAATCCACGACCGCTTTACTGCTACTAGCCCTGCCCGTCCTCCTTATCTTGCTCCTAGAAGTAGAGCCCTTTCTAACCTAAAGAGGGTGAATGAGGGATCCATAGAAAGTACCTCATCAGCATCAAAGAGTGGCACACCCGCCCACTTGCCCAGGGCAGTGATAAGACCAGGAAGAAATAACATCTTTTTGTTGCCCCAATAAAAATCATCCATTCTAAGATGTCTGCGCCCCCACATTTAGTTGGATACCATGTATGGCACACACTATCACCAAGGCGCGGGGAAAGGTCACGTCGGTGCTGGACGGGCGGATCCTCCTAGTGACCAAATGTAGCCAACTCTTAGCATCGGGCGACCAAACCATTCTAGTAAAACCCTCAGCAGTAGCCCAGTATACCATACCCCAGCACATGGGCTCAACTAGAGTGTCTCTCAACCACTCCAGATCCATCTCCCTTAGCCTGGCCTCGTATTTAGGGTTCGGTACCTCTAGGGCCTCATTGATAGCAGTGGTGTTCAGAGGAATGTCAACTCCCCTGATGCAGATGATGGGGTGAGGCTCGTCGCATCTCACAGTAGGCATGATGGCATATAACTCCCTCACCCAAGTAGAGCGTGCATCTGGGGGAGCTTCAGTTAGTGGAATCCACCCGAACTCTACCAGACAAGAATAGAACACAGGCTCCTTATCCTTAAACTTGTGCAACATGAAACCCCGCTCGTAACAGAACCCTGTGTTGCGGTTATCGTGATATCTCTCTCGACACACAGCATCTAGAAACCGGATGAAAGGTACGTGTTCATCATTTTGTCCAGCCATTTCGAGAGCCTGCAATAAGTATAATATAAGTTAAAAGCGAAGTATAGTAAGGGTAAGGCTACTTCCTGGCGCATCCCGCCACAGTGGCTATAATCACGCCCTGGAGGGATCATGAAGGCCGCCGTAGCGGGATGAAGGCCGCCATAGCGTCTTTTATTTGGGACGAACACCATGCGCGTCAATGGGCACCATTTCATCCCAAAACCCCTGTTTTCAACAGAATTTCAGCAGATCAGAGTTATTTAACTATCATAGAACATAAATAAGCAATTATTTCAGCAAATTAACTCCTAAAAGAGGCCTAAATCACAGTTTTAAACCAAGGGACCCTTCATTTTTCCCCACTCGATTCGGTATCATTTTACCCGTATTTTTAGGAAATCATTACGCCCATGACGTTGTGGGAACAATGTGGACGTAAGGGAAGTAGCCATTTTTATTTATCCAATAAATCAAGCAACCTAGTTCTATTTTGAAAAGCTACCCCAAAAACCGTCTATTTTTTTATTAGTTAATTTTCATGCAATTATCATAATCAACTGAAGAAGTAATGAGTGAAGGGAAAAAGAGACCTTACCTTGATTTCGACATCCGAAAGTGAAACAATAGAGAGGTTTTGGGGGAATTCAGTAAGGGAGAAAGGTAGAATGAGGAATTTCCTCATTCCCCCTTTACTATTTCAGATCTCACGTCTGTCGCCACAGCGGCCTCGCTTCAGCAGGAAGGTTGTCGCCCTGGCGGGCCACGATGTGTAAATTGAATATATTTAATTCTGCGTGTGGGTTTCATTTGTTCCTCTAGTCCGTTAGGTATAGTATTATTTGGTGTGAATGAAGTTAAAAATCGACGTTCGTCATGATCCCATATTGGACCAATCCTTTAATTTAGTAATAAATCAAAGTAGGGTGCATGATTTTCATACACTAGTAATTCGGGGACGAATGAGGGGTATATTGTTGTAACGACCTAAACCATCGTTATTTAGGAGGAACAAAAATCTGGGAAAATTCTGGATCATCCTCCCGCCAGAGCGGGCTAGATGTCACTAGTATGGCGGCGCCAGGGCATGGTAAGTTGGCGCCGGAGTGGGATAAGCGAGACATAACGTAAATTATACGAAACCCTATTTTCTCCATCTTCCTAAAATACCTAATAAGTCGTAAAACACCCTAGAAACCTCAAAAAAATTGCCCCAAGCTTAGGAAGAAAGGATAAGAGAAATTCAAATGTGAGGATGGCAATATCATGCTGATTCTTCACCAAATTCACTGTCACGAAGCCCGAAAAACCTGAATCGAAGTCAAAACTCTGTGCATCTGCTTGGCACCAAGGTAGGCTAGGGTTTATGAATTGAGTAGTTATAAATCTGTGCTTACTACGTAATATATGAAAATCAATGGTAGGGTTGTGTGTAGACCTTCGTGCACCAAGTAAATTCGATGAGTAATCCCTAGAAATCAAAGTACGTGGGTGTATGCCTTGAAAAGAGGAATTGATGAATTGTTAGGCACTCTAGAATGGTTATCATGGATAAAATTAGTTCAAGAATAAGACTAAGAAATTATTAATGTAACTAGATTCATGAATGCATGCTAGATCATAAATTGGAGTGATTGAATTGAGGATTTATGATGAATTGTGACTAAGACCTAGAAAGAAGTACTTAGATGATGAACTAGGGCTAAGTATGATCAAATTGATGGTTGTACATGAATGTTAGATTGTTCATCACACTTGTTGTAATTGAGATAGGTAAACTATGATTGCCATTAAATCTTGACTTAAATGTATGATCTTGAAGATATACTTGTGATTGTGATTGTGATGTGTTGAATAGATCGGTTTTCACGTTCCGGCATAACTAACTTGGATCGGTTGCCATGTTCCGACATAACTATTGGATCGGTTGCCACATTCCGGCATAACTATGGGATAGATTGCCACATTTCGGCATAACTAACCTGGATCGGTTGCCACATTCTGGTATAATTAACTATTTGGGTTTGGGTTCTATCAGAGGACCAATGATGTGATATAAAATGTGAAGTGGTTTAATTGTTTGTAAATAGTTGACTAATATTGTATATGTTGACATGCGCATGTGAGTTTATGTTGTATTGACTTGCTTATGTTGCACTTCGTGGGCACTTGTATGATGTTTATATTTGATTGTTCGTTGTAATGAAAGAACCTATTGGGTATAGTGGAAGGGTAAGACTTTCAAGAGGAGAGTAATAGATAGTAAGGGTTGTTCGGGTGTTGTAATGGCAAGGAGTAGAGGTAGCGTGTGTGATGAATATGCTTAGGTGGATTTCACCTTGGGGAAAGAGTTTGGGTTTAGTGGGAAGAAAGCTGGATTTAATGTGCTATGTGACCATGGTTGGTTAGTGTGATGAGGAAGTAGGGGAGTGACGTGAACGGTTAGTGGAAGTGTTGGTGGTTGTATTTGGGGATTACTCTATGTGTTAAAATGGTTAGACTATGATCAAGTATCTGGTAGGTAGGTTGATTGAGAAGAATGACAATAGGCAGAATATTAGTGTATATTGGAGGTATTTCAAGAGAGTGTAATGGTGGAGAAGCGAGTGGTTTATGTCATGATCTTACTAGTTGGTTTCTTATGTTATGTGGTGGCATCGGGTTGACCGATGATGCCTACCAGTACGTCTGTTTTGTAGAGATACTAGTCTTGCTATGTCTTTTGATATAGTCTGGATGCAGGTTGGTGATGTTTCATTAGGTGAAGACGAAGAAATTCTCCAGCAACTTCTATTCTTCTTTCCGCATGGTGGGAGCCGTGTCTTTCATTTATCTTGTCTAGTTGTACTCTTAGTAGCTCTTGTACCTGTTTAGGCTAGATCTCTGGGAGTTGTTAAATTACTTTACAAGTTTTAACTAAAAGTGTGTCTAAGGATATTATTTTTAAAATCGTATTATTATATTTATCTCTGCTTTCTTTAAATTTTCCGCATGTTTAACTATTGGGATATGAGGGTTCTCCTATTAGGTGTTAGACTAGGTGCCGGCACAGCCCGGTGGGCTGGGTCATGACACTTTCGAGACGCCTCAAGCTATGAGAATTTCCTATAAAAGTTATTGGTGAAGTACAAACTTTGGTGAATTAGTTACAAGTGTTCGTGATGAAAGTATTTTTCGTAAGATTTACAATTATCTTAAGGATATTTATAGTTTGTCTTACGGAAAATAGTGATGAAGAAGACCAAACTGATGTGGATATGGAGACAAGTGGATGCTCTATGACTTCCTATAGAGCTGACATCATCGTGCTTAAATTGCAACTCAAAATGTAATGCAACTATAAGGAAAGATAAGTCATATCTTTCTTATTATTTTATTTGATCTCTTAATTTTAATTTTGATTCACAAGTTGAATATTCCGGGATCTGAATTTTACGGTAGAATACAACGGAGTTTGCTTACAGATAAAAGTGTCTTACAGAGAGAAATATACCCTAAAAGTTGGTTTGTGGAAAATAATTGGATCGTTATATTCGTGTTAATAAGGTATGTAACAAAACTATATGTCTATATTTAAAAAAAAATTAAGTAATCATACCCCTCAAGATAGTAGAAGGTTCGGAATAATGATAATCCCGCTAAGTAAAAATAAATGTGACTAAGCGGATGATGTAAATTGTTGTGGTCATTTATCAAGCGAATCTTGAGGATAATGTGAAAGTGAGAAATTGGATTTTAGATTTTTGTATTGTTGAGTACTTTTATGCTAACAAAAATTATTTTGTGTTCTACATCCAAATTGAAAAATGAAAAATGATTTTTATATATGTTAGTGATTCTTGAACTACTTAAGTTCTTCGAATGGAAAAGCTCTTCTTATTAAGCTCACATATGAAAGTATTGGTATTATTTGAGATGATACATAATTTTAATATTTGTGCGAGATTAATGCTTGTGGATTTATGAAAAAAAAATTGAATGAAGTTTTTATTTGAGTTTCACAATGTGTTTATGAATGTTGTTAGGACAATGACTATTTTATACTTGACTGATTGAGATAATTCTTGAGTGTTAGACTTCTAATCTATTTAGTTTAATATTGTATATGAGTTTCGTATGATAATTATTCAATAGAATTCTAACATTACATTGTGAAATTCTATAACACACAATTGAATAGTGATTCAAATTTGATTGTTACTATTGTTTAAAGTGGTATTGAATGACTCCTACATAGTTTTGAAAATTGAGATTTGTCACATTAATTATCTGAACGTTAAAAATAAAATGTTTTGATAGATACTGATTAAGATGCTCATCCATTTTGTTGAATCTTTGCATGTGTATATTCTCAAACTAATCTACTTCTTGAGTAAATGAGACGTAAATTCTTTTTGTTTATATTAATTTTGTTATGTTTTGGTGTATAGATTTGTATGTTACATACTAATTTGAAAACTTTATGAATATTGAAAAAGTTAATCCTCTATTATGAAATATTTAAAAGTGTAGGGGTATCTTGTTAAAGTTGTGTTACATGATCATTAGAAAAGAAAAATAGGATCTAAGTTTTTAATTGTATGCAAATAAATGTTGTATATACATATTTGTGGTAATCAATTGTGATTTGATTGAATGCAATGTTAGAGTTGGGAAAAATAAAATAAAGTATTGTTGAGTTTTTAAAAGTGAAAATACTTCCAATGTTCTTGTTGTTGAAAATGATATTGATTGTTTATACATTATCTTGAAAAGAGTCTTTGATAATACATAAGAGATACGATAAGTAAAATACTAAATAAATTGAATATTTTGTTGTACAAAAAGGGTACAATATGTGATGAAAAAGGTAAAAGAAGTTGGCACATTTTTATGAATGTCATAATATAAAAACAATTAATTAGAATTAGTTATTGTGGAGTTGATTGGTGATGAGACTAAGTGGTCAAGACAACTCTTAGTGTGTATTCCAATTGGAATAAAACCAATTTTTATGTGACTAAATTAGATACATGTGTTTGAGACACAATGTGATAGAAATACTGCAGTGAGATGAATTATTTACGTAAATAAATAATGTGTAGTCACAGGTGAATGTGATCAATTCACTAGCTAATGAAACATCGAGGGGAATAAGACTTCTTTTATTTGAGAAGATCAACAATGATGGTAACCCAACCTATGTGATTGGAGATCCCATGAATTAGGTTCATATGGGTAATAACAAGTCATTGGTTGATCAAGTAAGCACTATGAAGTTATGTCCCTCCTATGATGTGTGAATATAGAGGAACAGTCTGCAAGGTAAAGTGAGGCTGAGTTAGCTCTTAATCCAAGTCATATCCTTTATAGGTAGTGTATTGCTCTGCAGAATACACTTGATGATTGGAACTATATGAGTGTGAAGTGGTGCCGCTTCTATGAAATTGTGACACATTTCTAGAGTACTCATGAATACCACGACACACGCATGGCCTCCTAGCACAAAAACACAATAACGACAAAGATTGTGCGAGTATAATGTGATAGAATAAGACGTTGGGCTTACAAAAGACCTCTTGGTTCATAGAAGTTCTAAACTTCACCAACGGTTCTATAAGTTTAATCTTGTTCTATCTAGGTCTGGTTCGTAGTCTACGAGACACCAGATCCGACGCATTTTACTCATATATGAATACCAAGCTAACTTCTTTTCCATTCTATTCCATATTATATTTATGAGATGTGTAGGGGATTGTTGGAAAAACAATATTAATATCTCAAAAATTCAATATTCTTGAGAACTTTCAACTCAACTCATAACTGATGCAAATTGAATTGCCTGTAAGGCAAATTTGGCAGTTGCCTAACGTTTCTTTTTTACCAAATATTTTGTGCACTTTTAATATCATTGATAGACTTAAAAGTCCTTTTTAATCGAACGTTACCTTTTGACCAATTGCCTCCTATTATTGATTGTCATGAATCCCTATTTATTGTCTGACAAGGGGTCAGATAAGAACAAAGATAGCTTCTCCATCTCTTTCCAATACTATGTTGTGCTGGATTTTCTTTTGGATTATATCTAGTTTCTGGCTCCTAGTTTTATACTAGAAGAGCTTGTTCAATCCTGGGGGATACACTCATACTGGGTGTATATCCTTAAAGACAGTGTCTTTTGACACGCCTGAAGCTATGAGAATTTCCTATAAAAGTTATTGGTGAAGTACAAGCTTTGGTGAATTCGGTACAAGTGTTCGTGATGACGGTAATTTTTCGTAAGATTTACAACAATATTTGCCCTTATTTTTAACAGCTACCCTAAAGTTAAATAATTAAATACTTATTTATTATGTTGTCTAATGTGATTGGTCAAAATTTAAACTCTTTTCAAATAAATAATAGAAACCACATATAATTCATATTTTGATACAATATACTTGACTATAATATTCATGAAATACTATTTATTTCATGATATCTTTCAATTAGCCTATTTTAAATCAATGCCCAATTTATTATAGTTGAACTCATAACTTGGGATCCATCTAAAATGTGCATATGAATGTTCATATAAAATATTTATTTTTTATTAATACAAAATTTTCTATTAATTATTCAATTCTCTTGTTCGCTCCCTCATTTATTTTTATTTTTATCTCTTTTTCTTATTTGGGACATTAGAGACTCAAACTTGAAATGAACTTACATGTTTATATTCTTTTAATTTATATTATTACCATGATGGGGTTGGGTGGGGAGAGGAGAAAATATTATATTTATTTATTTATTTGAATTTTGGGTACACATAAAAGAAAAAATGCTATTAAATTATCTTCTATTGAATCAATTATTTCTACATGAATGTCCTCGTTATTATCCTCCTTTTTTTCTCTATTGTTTTGTAATAAGTTTAAAAAACTTAAAATTTATCTTGATGGACACCATTCAAGAAGAAGAAAAAGTACAAGAGAGAGGAAGTAAAACGAGGGGCTGATTTTACTACGAAACCCAAAACTAGGTTAATCATATGAGCTCATATATTAAGTAATTTCAAATTATTTTAACGGATAAAGACCTAAAGTGCCCTTAAACTAAGGGATTTGGCACTACATTGCCCTCCAATCCATCTTTTAAGTATGGGCCATTAAAATTAGACATTTTTTAGCCAAGAGATTGACGTCAGGGTATTTGGGGGCCGAAAGGTAGTAATCGTCTCTCTCTGCTCTCATAGCTAATCCCAAATAGGGGCAAAGGCATCAACAATGGCTCATTCAATCAGCCTGGGATATCTGCCTCAACTTGGGAGGCACACAAATCAGCTGAATGGGCTAGGTGGCCCATTCTATATATCATGGTCTATGTAAAAAGGGGGTGGGAGGAAGAAACAGTAGAAGCTGTAGGTGTAGTAGGAGCATATGAGCTAGGTGTACATGAAGGCTCGTCTGCCTTAGTAGAAGGAGTAGTATTTGCCTCCAATATATCTATATTAACAGTTAGGTATGTGTCCACTGGTGCTGTCCTACTCCACTCATCCTCATACCTAGTGTACTGTGCCTCGATCCTCTAGATATTAGTAGAGGAACTGGGTGTCGCTTCAACATCCTTGTTTGCCACAAAGGACACTCTAGCTCGCCGGCACAACTCCCTTATCAGTACCATGAATGTAAGTGAGGTTTGATGTTGCTTGGCATTCATGGCCATCTCCTCTTCAATTATTAGCCCGAGATTTAGTCTATCCTAGTCAATAATGGATCCTAACAGAGTTACCTTTGTGTGCTGGAGGATGGACTCATTATGTGACTACATGAGTCTGCTGGTAATGAACCCGAACCAGTACCTTACAGCTACATTCAAGTCCTTCTTCTCAATTTAGACCCCAGACTCAATCCATGGAGGTGTAATGTCAAAAATCAAGAGAGCCAACGAATCCTATCCACCAAGAAATGCATCATATAGAGTGTGCAACCCAACACCGCATTTATGTTTGAACTTCTGCAGTTATCCTTTTTACCTCACAGCACCACATGATCAATAGGTGCAAACAAACTGGCCTTTTTCTTACCTTTTGGGATCAACTTTCCGTACTCCTCATAGAACTTCCAGATCCAAGAAGGTATCTATGGGTGTCGGGGTTGTGTGAATCTCTCAAATTTGTGAAACCAAATTGTGTCTAACACATCCGAATACTTGTCCACTACCTCATCGGTGGAAAACCTCTTTTCTTCCAAAATAGTTCTCAACCTAGTAGCCTTTAACCTATTCATCGAGCGCAGTGGTGGTGCCTGCTCAGCTGCATGTGTTGGAGGTGCACGAGGATTTGGGAGTAGTGGGAGTCTTGCTGGACCACGTAGTGCTTTTGAGCGCAATTCAACTCGTCTCCGCTAAAGGGTTTGATCATCCTCAGGTTCTGATTCATAAGCTGGAGTTCTAGACCCAAACTCTTCCTCTATTTACGACTCAGATCTAGTGAGGTGGGTATCATAGACACCCATGTTGTCAGAGCTACAGTTTCTTGGACTCGGCTCTGCATGTCTCTTTCCTTTATCTATCCCCTTCCCCCCTTTTAGAGGATGTTTGGGTCGCGGTGATCATGGAGGAGTAGACTCCTCAGAAATGACTACTTCTCGTGCTATATTTCTCGGTGATTGGTTCCTTCTAGGTACCTTGGGCATAGCAATATTTGCGAGACAACACAAATTGAACAAATGCAGTTGCAACGGGTTAGTGAATTACCAAAATAAAAGAATTTCAGGAAACCTCGCCGATCGACTCGGCGAGTCATCGAGCTCATTCAACAAACCTTACAGTGATCGTTGAAAGTCATAGAACCAAAGTGCAAAGAAGTCAGTACAACTCGGTGGGGTTCAGGGTAAATCGGTGAATCTCCGAACAAGATTGGTGAGCGCAAGGTAGCCCACCGAATTTCACAAAAAGATATTCAACAAACATGGCTAAAAAGAGGCGATAACAAGGGCATTCAGCGAGTCACCGAGTAAATTCAGCGAGTCCCCAAGTAAACTCGGAAACTCAGGCGTATCAGAGAATGTTACAAAATCCATTAGCTTAATTTAGACCAAAAAGGGCGATGTAAGGGGTAAGTTGGTGAATAGCCGAGTCATTCGGTGTGCTTGACTAAGCTCACCGACTGGTCTCTCGTGCCAGATTTTTACCCTGACCCCTAATTTTCAATGCCCAGCCTACGAGAACCAAATTCAAGCCATGTTCTATGCAATTAACATTTATCTCATATCAATACCAACCCCGGGGTACTCAGACTTCCCCCAATTTATCTACAATTGATCAATCAACATCTTTTAATCATGAGAATGACGTCACCCTATCTATCATTGGTAAAATTTAGTTCTTCAATGTGATTCAAGTTACTTAGACTTCACCTACACCAACCCAACATGCATAATTGCCAATCAAACAATTTAGACCTGAAATTAAAATTTAAACAAGCCAAACATCTAACATGATATATTTACCCAACAATAATTAACTAATCAATTAATCACTCAAGGGAAAACAATATATCAATCATTGATATGCACATGCTTAGGAAATGGCAAAAAACTAAACCAAGTTCAGGACACCAAGCTCAAAAGTAGATAAATAAGCAACACGAGCAAATGCGAAAACAAGCACGAATTTCCAACCAAGCAACGTCACCCACACAAATACTTGACAAAAATTATTATCTAAAATGAAAGGGAAAGAGAGCAAGAGTCGAAAAATGTGAAGTCAAGAGGATTTTTGAATTAAAAACAATTTGAAGCCTGTAGACCCTCCAGTTTGTGCATCGATCGGCTATATCCTCTTATGTCGTCGACCCACTCGGTGATGCGCCGATGGGCACTTTGCCCGCCAAAGTGACCAGAATACCAACCCTTTGATTTGTTAAAAAAGCAATCCACATCAGGCTCACCAACCCACTCGGTGATTCACCGAATGGTTCCTGAGCTCGCCCAATGGCCTATTTCTCCAAAAAGTTGAGTTTTCAATCTGCATATCCAACAACTGTTATTAAAATAACAAAAACTAAAACTTCGGTTGCCTCCCAAGAAGCGACTTATTTAACGTCGTGGCACAACGAAGACGTACTTTCAAGCTTCATTCTTTGGGTTAACCATGGTGTCACTTGGTAAATCCTCTTTTAGCATTGGATTTAAATGATCCAAGATTTGACCCATCTGTGTTTCCAGCTGCTCAGTAGACCCTGAATGTCAAACAACCATTTGGTTCAGAGAAGAGACGTCATTTTTCATTTCCTTTAGAACCTTGTCCGATCCTTTCACTTTGTTGAGGAAACGAGCAAGCATATCTTCGGTGTGAACATTTTCACGATCATCTCTCTGCTCTTTTTGCTTTTGACACTCATGAAGAGGCACATAAAGATCTTTGTCACCATCCCGCTCCATCCAATTTGTACCACAATCAAGCCATTCCCTCTCTCGGTCTCTCCAACAATCATCACGGTTCCTATTTCAATCTTGATTGCCGCCTGGCCTTTTATAGTTTGGACGAGAACCCACTGCCTGATTTGCCAAGAAATGCACTTCTTTATTGTATGCGGCCTCAAAGTGTGCTTCATTAGGATTTACTCCGCTAATTTTGACCGCATTCACAGCCTTAGAAGCACTTCCCATGACATGTTTCATCAATAGGTCAATTTGTGTCATCATTTTGTCCATGTTTTCAACTCGCTCTTAGTTCTTCTCCAATTGTTTCTTAGTCAACAAAAAGTTCAAGGAGACCCTTGATCTTCCCTTTTGTACCATGTGCGATTAATTTTTGTCATATCATCAAGAAGGGATTATGTTATGTCGAACGGTTATCTCATGATTCCACCTTGAAAAAATTGGTCTACAACACCTTTGTTGACCGTGTAAAGGCTCCAATAAAAATATTGCACCAACACAATGTTCGGCAGCCCATGAGTCAGACATTGAAACAACAACTTTTGAAATTTCAACTATGTCTCATGGATGGATTCTCCATCAATACGCTTGAAGTTCTGAATACTATCCCTTAACTTAACCATTTTCGAAGAAGGGAAAAACCTTTTGTAAAATGCCTCGGTGAGCTCCTCCCATAAAGTGATTGAATCCCTTTGTAGCTCGGTCAGCCACTTTGTTGCATACTCCATTAGAGAAAAGGGAAATAAACAAAGTCGGACTAACTCTTAGGTGATGTTCTTGAAAGAGAATACCCCACAGACATCCACGAAGTTCTTGATGTGGTCATGAGGGTCCTCATTAGTGAGTCCTCCACAGATACCATTCATTTGCAATAGCTGCAACATAGTGTTGGTCACATGAAACACCATATTCCCCACAATCGGAGGCAATTGGATAGCCCTGCCCTTCCCAACTAATCCTCATTGACATCATGCCAATTTTTGATGTCATCGTTGTTCCCAAGTTGGCTAGCATAACTCCCATTGACACTCATCTCTTCAACTGTTTTAGAGCATCTAACAAAGAACACAACTAAGTTGATTCAACTACAACAAAATTAGTTCACGACTAAACGTCAATAAAAGAATTCTAAACACCACTCCCTGGTAGCGGCGCCATTTTTGATAACGCTCAACTACACTTCATCCAATTCTAAGTGTAGGCGGTTGCTGACAAGTATAAACCCAAATAAGAGTTCCGATCGATCCCACATGTGGTGACCTAGTAAAGAATTCAATCAAGAAGTAAACTCATGTCTTAATCGTTTGTAGAAGTAGAAGGTTTGTAAACCTAAAGTAAATCACAAAGTTTGTATGATTAATATCAAATGAGGGGATTTGGGTAACAAATTTACGACTACTAAATACGGATATAAGCAAGTAGAGAAGATTTTTTGGAAGTCTGATAAGTTGAATGCTAATTTTGCGTAATGGGTGATTACGAGTTACTCAAAGTTATTGAATATCAGTGGGTAGGCTGGGTTTTAAGTGCAATAGCAATTTCTCAATCTACTATTGCAATTCAAGTGAGTTCTTTCCAACCTCACAAGCAAAATACAACCGAACAACCCATTACCTTAATCAATCCACTTTTTCAAGCTAGATTTGTAAGATTGCAATTAAACCGGCTTTCTCAAAAAAGTATCGAGTTCTAATCTAGAATTACATTTGCCACTACAATTCCTCAATTAAAACATGAATAATTAATTGAACCTACTTCAAATCAAATATAAAATTAGTAACTAAAAACACACATTAGATAATTAAAGCATTCAACTACATATTCACACACCCTAGAATGGAGTTTTAGCCGAACATAGTAAAGAACAAGAAATTTTTACCAAATAAGTTTTCCATCAGATTTGGATACAATCCACAAGTCTCCAAATGCTCCAATTAAAGCTAAAAATCTCACAATCGCTAAATCCTTTCTCAAAAATCTAAAAATAATGTTCTAGAATGTAAAATATCAAAAAACCCAGAAGTTAAGTAATGTGTGTAATATTCCAGAACTTTTCAGAAGTTCTTCTCTTCCTCTGAAAAATAGCATTTATACTTACCAAGAACTTCAGCATCTGACTCGCCGAAGTAAGTCGGGTATTACTTGTAACACCTCGGTCTTAGAAAGAGCTATGTTTAGACAGAACTAAATTGGAAAGAGCTAAATTGAGAATTTTGCATGTTAGTCTTAAATTGTGAGTTTTTGGTCAATTTCAAACCAACATAACTTTCATTACAGGATGAGTCAGGTTGCCCATGAGATTTCATATGAAAGATCTTAGAGTCTTCTTTCCAACACCATTGTGTTTGCTAAATTCTGATTTCGAATGAGGGAGATATGTCTGTTAAAATTCAGCCTGTCCAATTAAGGAAATTCATCCGAATTAAGGAGGGGTATTTTGTTAATTTCCTTACCCCCACTAAGTTTTCACATTTTGGTTACCCTAAATAGGGGTCTAAACTGACTTGGATTAGTTTTCACAATTCCTAAACACACTTAGGATTTTAAAGAGAAGTGCATGAGGAGAAAAAAGAGAAGTTCAAGTGTTTGTTCAAGATTCTTGCAATTGTTGAGGAGTTTCACCAAGGATTTGATCCTTACGAGGTACGTAAGTTCTCATAGTATTGGTTTCGTTCACCCACACACCAATCATGTTATTTTTTCCCGTAATTTCATTCTTGAGGTTGAATGATTTGAGTTCTTGAGGTTTTGTTCTTTGTTCTTTGATAATGGAGTTCTTGTTGAGTTGTGAGGGTTGTAAATGAGAGTTGCTCCTGATCGATTTCTATGTGAATTTCGTTGTAACTTTTTTGGTTTTAAGAATCCAAAATAGTTTGAGGGAAATCGTTCAATTCTAGATGAGTTAGGGCATGATATTGAACAAGAAAATTCATCAAATTATAGGAAGGGGCTTGGGGCGGCAAGCCACCACTGTGCCCCAAATACTGGTATGTAGTTTTGGGGCTGACTCTCTGCGCCATTCAGTGTGCCAGGGTTGCTAGGTCCCCTACCCTTCAGACCTTCTTTCTGTGTGAGTTCCCTCGAACCCTACCCATGTTTTCTACCTGATATCTACACTTAAAATCTTGATTAATTCTTGAGAAATCATGCATATCCAATTCATAACTCTTGTATTCATAATTCAAATTCAAGATAGAGTTACGAGTAGAGTTTGAGGAAGTTCTTAGAGTCATTTTGAGAAGGTTTTTACAATCTTTTAAAACTTGTTTTAAGACTTGAGTTCTTGAGTAAAAGGATGAGAATATTAGAGTTTCATTTTTTAAAAATGAATATATGGGAACTAGTTATTCACAAGATTAAATGCTTTTACATTTTAAACGAGAGGAAATCTTGATATCCAAATGAGTTTGAGGGGTTTTGAGAACCATCTCATTTAAGAGAATCTTTTGAGTAATAATCTCAAAATTGAGTATAAGGAAATGTTTTTAAAACATATGAGCATGAGTTATATTATTGGGAGTAGTATTAAGCACCGATATGGGCACGAGTTCAGACAACTCAAATTCCTCATACACCATGTATGCCAACATGGGTAAAGGGTCATACTTTTTAAATGGTTCCTTATTGCTTTTAACAGTAGCTTAGTGGATCCATTTTGTTTAGGATGTCTTATACTCTAGCAATCTATAGGACAATTCTAGCAGCATGGGCGACACAAAATATCATCACATAACTCATAATAATGGTTGTCGGTTAGAGAATTCCCCAAATACGAGTAAGAGTTATTATTGTATTTTTAAATACTTTGATTTATCATTTACTTGTTTAAAAGCTTTCTTTATACTACATCTTTTCTTTCTTCCTTTATAATGAGTTGACTATTCTAGAATTGAGTTTAGTATTTCTGAGGTTGAGTATTTTGAGTGTCTTTGAGTATCTTTCAGTTGAGCTAAGTTTAGATGAGGTAAGTATATTCTTTCATTCTATCAGATCAAGCTTATGTTTGTGCTTTAGAATTCCCCTTGCATGCACTTACATTGCATGTACTGATGCCATTTGGCCTACATCTGTCATGATGCAGATACATATACCCATGCTCATCAACAGGCTCTGTTGATACCACTTGCAGTCTAGAGTTGCTTTGACGAGCCTCCTTGCTTCCGAAGGATTCTCGTTTATATTTTCAGTTTTGTTAAGATATCACGAGTCTTGTCCCGACGTCTATCATACTATTTAGAGGCTTCTTAGATAGTAGAGTTTTGAGAAGTCTGTTTCATTTTCAATTGTTAATTTTCTAGACTTGATTTGCCTCTTTTGGCCACTTTAATATTTTCTTTAAAATATTCTGAGTTATCTATTTTGAGAATGTTTTAGAAACCTTTGTTTTTGAGTTCATCTAATATTGAATAAGTCTTCCGCTAAGTATTGAGCCAGTCTCTTGGGGACCAACAATGGTTCTTGAGTTCCAGTCGTGTCCAGGGTGTAGGATCATGGCATGACATCGCGGACCCGATCGGCGATGTGCCGAGTGCTCCTTCTCTCGCCTTTTTGGCATGGATTTTCACCATCTCTGTTCTGTAACTTTTGTCAATTGAGATCGGCATCGCCAATCTATTCAATGCATCACTGAACTGCTAATATGCTCGCCAAGTTGGTCTTGTCGATAGGCTGGCCTACTGCAACTTTAGGAGAGATGAAGGTCCAGTTGATGACGCACCGAGTCGCTTTGGCGAGTACCAGCTTTGATATCCTTCAATTTTTTAAGCTTTTTCGTTCTTATTTAACTCGTACTGTCCTTGCCTTGCTCTTTTGCATTGATTGATGCATATTAACATTTTAACATCAGTTATGAGCATAAATTAGCCATTGAGGACACTAATTTCCCGAGTATTAAGCCCTAAATGAGTTGAAATCCCCTACTCATCATTGACCATAAGAACTTAACTTTTTTTTTGGGTGAATGTCGTTAATAGAGAGGCAATTGAAGAAAACCCTTCCATAATAACAAGCACAACCAAAGAAACTTTGAATATCCTAAGGGGATACAGGTTTAGGCCAACTCTTAACTGCATCCATCTTTTTAGAATCTATCTCAGTACCCTTACTAGAAACAATGTGACCAAGAAACTCCATGGACCTCAATCGAAACTAACATTTGCTGAACTCTGCAAATAGTTGTTTGTCCTTGAGGACTTGCAACACAATCCTCAAACGCTCGACATGCTCATCCTCACTCCTTCAGTAAATAAAATGTCATTGATAAACACAATCACAACCATGCCTAGGTATTATCTTGAGTAGTTTCCTTAATAAAATCATATCTAGATTGGTGCATGAGAGAATGGAGGTGTTACTCCTAGATTGATATCCCAGAATCAATCTGGATTTGTCAAAGGAAGAAATATTATTGAAAATGTATTGTTGACTCAAGAAATTATTACTAATATTAGGTTGAGGGGGCAAACCTGATAATGTGATTATCAAGCTTGACATGGCAAAGGCATATGACAGGGCTGATTGGAGATTTTTTATTAAAGTAATGGAAAAATGGGTTATAATTCTATGATGTTTGATATGACTTGGAGAATTATTGCTAATAATTGGTACTCTGTATTGATTAATGGTCAAGCACATGTGTTTTTTTCCATTCATCCACGGGGTTAAGAAAGGAGATCCACCGTCTCCTGCTTTGTTTATACTTACTGATGAGCTATTAACTAGAGCACTAAATCATCTATTCCTAGAAGAGGAATATGGAGGATATGGTCTTCCTATATGGAGTGAACAGCTGAATCACTTATCTTATGTTGATGATACAAATATGTTTGCCTCTGTTGATAGGAGTTCTCTCCAATTGAAAATGCAGACATTGAAAATGTATGAACAACAATCAGGACAATTTATAAACAAAGAAAAAAGTTTCTTTTACTTGTTTAACAAATTTGCTCTTGGTTGGTGGAGTAAATCAGAGGTTTCTACAAAGGGAGTTTTCCTTTATCTTACTTGGGTTGTCCTATTGGCCATATTAAGAAGAAGAAGATTCATTTCAAAGAGCTCATCAAGAAGATTCAGAATAAACTTCAAATGTTGAAAGGGAAACTTTTATCTTGTGGGTTTGAGCAGTGCTGATTAACCATGTAATGCAGAGCATTCATGTCTACCTCCTTGATTTCACGTATCAGGACACTTCATCCAATTCTAAGTGTGAACGATCGTTAGTCAGTAATATAACCCAACTAAATGTGATGGGGTCGAATCCCACAGGAAGTGGTACATGTTTGAGAATCAATAAGAAAGTACGAATATGCTCAAGTAAATCATAGGATTAGACATTATCGAATAAAAACATAATTCAAATTAGGGGTGATATGAATGTCATATAATAGGGGTGTTTTGATTATAATTATCAACTACTACAGAAACAAATATTATGAAATAACAGTAATGAGACGGGTTCTTAGGATGTGATTCAATTATGGGCTAATGTAGACAAATGGGTAATTGCAATTGTTAGTAAATAGTTGTAAATTAGCGAATAGGCTAGACTATAAAGGAGGTAAACTTTCTTTTGAACAATTTACCACGAATCAAGTCGGTCTCTCTCGAACACCAACAAGAAAGCAAATAAGAACAGATTACGCCTCAGTCGATTCATTCTCTCGAGCTAAATGTGTGGAAAAGGGTTTAGGATTTACTCTCTCGAGCTGAACCCATGACAACCCAATACCCAAAGACCATCAATTCAATAATCTTGGTTTTAAAACCTCTATCTAGAGTAAGCCAAAAACACGAAGGTAGGACTACACTTGCAACTACAATACTTTAATTTTAACCACAACTAATGATTAAAATGACTTCTAAACAACATTTAAGCTAACAATTAGCAATACCCATAAGCTAAATCAACCCATAATCACACCCCAAGAATTGGGGTTTTAGCTAGACAACATAAAAAGATAAAAATCGTTACCAAATTGTGTTTCCATCAATTGGGAAAGATTAATTTCTTCCTTACAAAGGTCTAAATTGAAGAATCTCAAAGACTCACTTCTAATTTCTCAAAATCGAAAAACTTCAATTCTTCAAAGCTAAGGAAATTAAGTCTCAATACTCAGAGTTCAAACTCAAAAATTACTCTCATGAATGTTTAGAATAAAAATGCATTATAAACATAATGTTTGAAAATGTATTTATAGTTGCCAAAAATATGTTGCGAAGGACCATTCAGCACAGTAAGTCGGGATCGCCGATTAGTTTGGCGATCCGCCCTTTGGTCCGTTCCATCGCCTTTTTGATTTGGTCTTTAGCATCCTTACATTATATAACTCTGGGTGATCCAACACTGCATCGCAGAACCACTCGGCGACACGCCAACTGCTTCTTTCTCTCGCCAACTTGATTTTCTCCTTTAGCGCTTGGCACACTAGAACTTTAGGGGAGATAATAGCCATTTGGCGACTCGCCCAATGGATTATGCAATCACCAGGCCTTCTTTTCTTTGTTCTTTTAGCTGCCTTGTTCCTTTTTGCCCATTTGTTTCCATGCTTTGTTCCTCAATCCATATACCTGGAAATCAAGGGTTTTACATCAGTTGTTGGCAAAAAAAGCATTTGAGGACACTAAATCTATCCAAATAAAGCCCTAAATGAGTCCAACTCGTGGACTCATCACCCCTCTCAGTTATCAGGCCTCCTAAATATTTCATTGATGATATTCATAAGATTTTTGCAAAATTCTTCTCAGATTCTAAAGAACAAGGAAAAGCCACTTACTGGGTAGCTTGGGGGGATAGTTGTTTGCCCAAAGAGAAGGGAGGTTTAGGTTTTAGATCTTTATTTGATGTCTCCAAAGATTTATTTGCTAAGTTATGGTGGAATTTCAAAACAAAAAATACCATGTGGACAAATTTTATGTGATATAAGTACTGTAAAAGACAAAGGCCACAATTGGTGGACTTGAAAGGAGAATCTCAAGTCTTGAGAGCTATGTTACAAGCTGGGGATTTATTTGATCAGGAGATCTGGTGGGAACCTAGAGAAGGACATGCTAGTGTGTGGTTTGATAATTGGACACAACTAGGAACTTTGCATTTTTTGATGCCTATATCACATAACCAAAGTCAAATGGAGGATGTCAAGGAACTATATGCTCAAGATGGATGGAAGATTAACACACTTGATAGTAATTTCAATAAGGATATATGCAATCACGTATGCAATACCATAGGAAGCGTTACTAGTACTGAAAGAAGATACAAAGCATGGTGGATGCCTAGTAATGATGGTAAATTCAAAGTTAGCTCAGTCTTGGAAATATGCAGAAGTAGAGAAGAGTATATAGAAGATATCTCCAAAATTTTGGAGAAAGGTTTGCCATTTAAGGTATCCTTTTTTGTGTGGAGATTATGGTTTAGAAGGATTCCTATTGGGGAGGTCATATTTAGAAGGAACATAGTAAAGAGGGTTGATTGTAGTTGCTGCAATAATAGTGCTCGTGAAAATTTCTCTCATCTATTTTTCAATTATCCTAGTACTCAAGCTGTTTGGAAAACTTTTAGAAATGTTGCAGGGCTATCATTCCCAATTAATCAGCTTCAACAGATTATGGAAGAATGGTTGAAAGCTAATGATAGTCCCAAATTGAAGCAATTGATTAAAGTAGTTCTTGATTTCATAACTTGGGAAATTCGGAAGAGGAGAAATGTGATGAAGCATGGTGGAAATATGTCAACAACCTCAGTGATTTTAGAGATACATAGATACCTCTACTTATTTACTAAGAGTAGATATCCATGGTTAAAGAATGTCCCTCAAAACTGGCCCTTAATTGTCAAATATCTTGAAGGATATGCTCCATTGACAAAAACTATGGTGGTGAGATTGAGTCATCCTCCCATGGGAGTATATAAATGCAAAACTGATGCTTCTTATCAGTTTGAATCAGGAGTTTGAGGTATAGCCTTATGTATTAGAGATATGCAAGGAGATTTGAAATATGTAGAATCTAGAAGAATTAGTACTACATAAATTTTGGAGGTAGAGGTCATGGCAATTAAGAAAGGGTTACAGTAGTGCAGTCAAGGAAATTTCCTTCCTTTGATAATTGAGACAGATTCACTGGTTTCTTGGAAAGTTCTACATGGAGTATGAGAGGTTCCATGGCAGATATCTTAGGATATCTGACACATTCACAAAATGATAAGGAGTCATAGGGTGGAGGTGGTTCATGTCATTAGAGAAGGGAACAACCTCATTGATTCTTTAACTAAATCATTTCCTCATTTTGCAGGTACAGAGAAACCACAATGTAAAAATATGTCGGAACTACCACAGCAGGCCAAAGCTATTTTGCAACAAGACAAAGAAATGACTCCTAATTTGAGAATCCAGAAAGTTCAAACCAAATATTATAAAGGTGCTTAAAAAAACACGACATCAGTTCAAAGCAAACCAGAAGAGGACTAAATTAGAAGGCGAAAGTTTACCTAAATCTCCTGGAAAATGTTGAGCGATGCAAGCTCGGAGATTAGTTGACTTAAACAGTGGTATTAATCTTATTGGGGCTCAACCTGTTGAGTTGAATAATCAAGGATTGAATATCAAAACATATCTCAAAGATGAGTAATCAAATTATAAAGGTAATTCTTATCTCAATAGATCTTGTCTTCAAATCTCAATGACGACTGATGCGTGTCCTAAAAATACTTGCGCATAACTTGTGATCTAGCTCAGATCGATAAAATCTAGGTAAAAGAAGTCTTAAAAGGTACTTGTATCACTACATCAGTGAGATTTATTGATGTGGAAGTGATTGCAACCCATACCTGCTCCGATATAGAAAATAGCTCATATCAGGAAAAGGTGAGTATTTGGAAGGACTGGTCGTCACTTTGGGAAAATTCTCTGCCCATCGTCACACCAGAGAAGCTGATGTTTCTCAGACATTAGAGTTTATTTCCTTAATTGTTAGTTTGTTTTCTTATTTTCTTTAGTTTGCTTTGTTAAGTTGTTTTCAATCGGGCCACTTTTTGACCAAATTGGTGTTGATTTATATTTTTAATGAAGATGTGGACTTGATCCACATTTAAACTAAAAAAAATATATTTTATCTTTCTCGTAAAGTTCAAAAGAATGTATTACATTTTTTCATTAAGTTACGAGGTATATGTAGTAATCCTTCTCACACGCGATGAATTTAAATTTATAGCCTTGATGATTAAATTTATTGTTTTCAGTTATTTTCTTTTTAGTGTTCTTGCAAATAAAATCTATGCAAATACAAAGAGTTATTAAATATTTCGGACTTAATTTGTCTTTTGGGTGAGATGAACACCGCATAAAATCCCGTCTTACCATCAAAATAGCTATAATGTGAAATTTGTTCATTAATAAATGGCCTAATATAACCCTCAACTTTGCAATTTGGAGATGATATACCTCTCGTTATTAAAGTGGCTCATATATATACCGTTACTGTTATACAAACGGTTTACATATACCCCTACCGTTATAAATTGAGTTCACATATGCCCTTCATTTATTGGAGTGAAAAATTAGTTTTAAATTTTTTATTTTTTATTTTTTATAATCATGTAGGGCTATAGGGATATATACGATCCTTCCAGCAAAGTTCAAAGTATAATATTTTTCACAAATAAATTATTTTTTGACTTCTTTGATTACAATTATTTGAGTTTCTTATTCTTATTTTGTTTTTTAATATAAAGAAAAAAAAATGAAAACTAACTTTTTTGTGGCTATATTATAATTTAAAACTATTTTTTTCTATATTGTAATTTAGTTTTGGTATTTGAAAAAAACAATTGGTCATCAATAATAGATTTTACAAGAAAATTAGTGAAACATAAATAAATTTGACCATAAAAATAATAAATTTAAATTAGTCAATGAAATAAGAAAAGTAAAAAAAATATGTGTGCGGAGGATTCATGTCACTCCCTGAGCCTACACCATGAACGTAACTGGCACTTGAAAACCATTGCTGGTTCCCAAGCAAACCCTCAGCCTGGCTCATTACTCAGCGGAAGACTTACTCAAGCAAAATGAAAAATCTTGATGCAAAAATAACTTTAAAAAAAAACATAATTTAAACTCAACTCCAATTGTCGTTTGAATATAATTTAACAAGCATTAGTTAAATGCCTCATGGACTAAACATTATAACAACAAAGGAAATAATGATAGACTCCTCGACTCTAAACTACCTATGAAGCCTCTACTATTACATAAGGATTATCGCGACTAGACCCACGACATCCTAACAACTGAAAGCAAAAATGGAACCCTTTGGAAGCAAGGAGGCTTACCAAAGCTAACTGGAACTGCAAGTAGTATCAACAGAGCGTTTGTTGATGACCTTGAATACCTGTATTTGCATCACAAAAGATGCAGGCCAAATGGTGTCAGTACATGGAATGTACGAGCATGTAAGGAGAATTCTAAAGAATAAACATAAGCTTGAAATGATAGAAAAGAAACATACTTACCTATCCTCAAACTCACTCAACTGAACTCAAAATCCACTCAAGGATAGCATACTCAACTCTAGATACTCAAGGATAAAATACTCAACTCAAAGGTAAGATACTCAACCCGAAGATACTCGGCTCAAGATACTCAACTCAAGATACTTAACGATAAGGCAACAATAAGAGATACAATATATGAAAAGCTTTTAAAACAATAGATAATAACTCAATTGCATGTAAAGATACAATAATAACTCAATTTTATGTAAAAATACAATAATAACTCTTATTTGGGAGATTCTCTAACTGAAAACCATCACTATGAGTTATGTGATGATACAACGTCTCGCCCACACTGCAAGAATTGTCTTATACCTTGCCGGAGTATAAGACATCCTCAACTAAGTAGATCAACTTAGCTATGCTTAAAAATCAATAAGGAATCATTTAAAATGTATGACCCTGTACCCTTGTGGGCATACATGGTTTATGAGGACTTTGAGTTGTTTGTAATAGCCCCCATATTGGTTCTCAATACTACTCCAAATAATATAACTCATGCTCATATGTTTAAAAACATTTCCTCATCCTCAAACTTTGAGATTATTACTCAAAAGGTTCTTTTAAAAGAGGTAGTGCTCAAAACTCCTCCTGAACTCATTTGAAAATCGAAGTTTCCTTTCATTTTAAATGTAAAAACATTTAATCTTAAGAATACTTAGTTCCCATATATTTCTTTTGAAAAATGAAACTCAACTCTCCTAGGGACGAGACTGATCCAGAAAGAGAGGTCTTTCTTTATGGTTATGCAATCGCTTTGATTGAAAAGCAAGTCGATGATGCCATAAGTCAAACGGGCGGACTCATCCTCATTGACTCAAGTCTAAAAACAAATTATAAATATTTGTAAAAGACTTCTCAAAATAGGGTTCGTTCCAAATTATCGACGTGAATGACTCAATACAAGGTCTTTAATAACCATATATAGAACTCAGTACTTGGAACTCAACAATTCCAAAACTCAAGGACTCAATGATACTACTCATGTAAAAAATACTCGACTCATAGGATTCATGCGGAATTATGTGCTTGACCGACTCAACTTAAGGGGCTCCATGTATAACATATGGTAATCCATAATTATGAAATATTGTTCCAAAAAGGATTAGGAACTCCATACTCAAGAACGTAGAATTTGAAGATACTACTCCTCTCAAGGATACTCAATTTATGGAGTTCATGAAAAATTTATGGGAATGAACCACTCGACTCAAGGATCTCAAAAATAATGTAGTCTCATGAATACACTCTCTTCATTCTCATAATCACTTACTCGAGTGTTGAAACAATTGTAAGTATTTGTAGACAACTCCTCAAAAAGACTCGAAGATACTTTCTCAAACTCTACTTTCAACTCTACCTAGAGTTTGAATTTTGAATTCAAGGATCATGATTATGATATATAGGATTTCTCGATGATTATATGCAGTTTGGATAGTAAAAATAAAGAAGTGATTGATGATATAGTCTAATATAACATAAACGGAAAGAAGGGCGGAAGAGTAGAGGACCTGGAGACTGTGGCGCACAGAGTGGTGTGGGGCGCCAGCCTCTAAACTTTAGAACCCCTTACCTGGCGCACTGCAGGCGCCCCATGCCAACCCCCTTCGTGCAACTGGGGCGCACTGCATCACCCTCTCCCCAGATTATCCCAACGAATTATCTTTTCAATTTTCCAGCCCACCTCATTTAGATTCGAATGATTTCCTAAAAATCCTCTTAGATTAATAAACTAAACACACTTACATAAAATCCTACCAAAAAAATCACTCATTCGCAAGATCCTCACCTCAAGAACTCAACAAGACTTCATTAACTAGGAATGAAGCTAAAACCACAAGAACTCAAATCATTCAACCTCAAGAATGAAATTATGGATAAAAATCACATGATTGGCGTGTGGGTGAATGAACCCAAAAATATGAGAACTTACATTCCTTGAAGAACTAGGTTCTTGGTGAAATCTTGGATGAATGCTTGGAACCTTCAACTTTTTATCTTCTTCAATCTTCTCTCTAAAATCCTAAACATTTTGGGGCTGAATGAAACTGATTCTAATATGTTTAGACCCTAAATTGGGTTTAATTCATGCTTAGACTAAGTGAAGGTAAGGAAAAGACTAAAATAACCCTGCTTAGTTCGACTGGAAAGGCCCTATCTGGAGATGCTCCACTCAAACGGTCATATCTCCCTCATCCTAACTTGGATTTCAGAAAACTTGACGACGTTAGAAAGAGGTCTCAAAGATCTTCGATTTGATACCTCATGGGCCACCTAACTCATTATGTGCTAAAAGTTATGGTCGTTTGAAGTTGACCGAAAGCTTAAAAGAACTTACGGATGAATTTCTCTTTAGTTCTTTTTGGAACTCAAGGTGCTACATCTATTGACCTTAACACTTTAAAAAAAAATTCCTCAGTAAAATCTTACTCACAACGAAGAATGGTTCGAGTCTTAGCTCAAAAAAATTTCGGGGTGTTACAATTAAATATACTCATATGGATTATATTTCTTCAAAAAAAAATTAAAACATTAGATAAAAATTATTTTTTTCATTATCAGAGGGAAAGGGCATATGTTAGTCATTTGTATAACAGTAGTGATAAATATGAGCCACTTTCATAAGGAGGGGCATCTCAACTCTAAATGACAAAGTTTCATTTTTTACTTCTTACATTTTTACGCTAAAAATAGATTAAAAAAAGACAAAACAAAAATTATATAAGGATAAGTTAATGCTTCATGGGGAAAAGATTTATAATTCTTTGTATATAGAGGGCCTTGTTCAATCTCATTACATTTCTTCATGGGCTTAAAATTTGCCTTTCTCTTAATTATTACATGAGCTTGCGTCGATAAGAAACAAATATATTCCTTAATTTTGTGATATTAAGAATTATATCCCTCGTAAAAAATATGTGCATGTGTATATAAACCCTTATGTTTAATAAATGGTGCATATATACCGTCGCGCCAACTATGTAGAATAAACTAAGGTGAACAATCACAGTTTATAATTACCTTAAATAAATGTATTTTTAATTAAATAAAATTGCAAGTATGAGTTATAGTTTCTTATAAGACTTCTTTATTGACTGTTTTGGTAAAATATAAAAGTTTAATAATATTTTAATGAGATATAGTTTATTAGTTTCGGTTGTCAATGAAAGAGTCATTTAATTCTTTTTTAGTACCAACAAAAAATCTTTTTTTTATTAAAAAGTATTATCTTTTTTTCAAAAATTAAAAAAATATCTAATTTCTTTAATATATAAGCCTTAATGGTGGATAGCCAAATCAAAGGGACATTTCCTTTTAAGTGAAAATAAATGTATTATAAATTTGAAAAAAGGCTTAAAATGCCCCTCAACTATTCGAATTGGTATAAAATTACCCTTCATGCACCTTTCGCCCCCCAAATACCCCTCACGTCAACCTTTTGGTTCAAAAATATCTTCGATATTAACCCTCCGGCTCATATTTGCCCTTATTTTTAACAACTCCCCTAAAGTTAAATAATTAAATACTTATTTTTATGTTGTCTAATTTGATTGGTCAAAATTTAAACCCTTTTCAAATAAATAATAGAAACCACATATAATTCATATTTTGATACAATACACTTGACTATAATATTCATGAAATATTAAAACTTGGGATCCATCTAAAAAAATATTTATTTTTTATTAATACAAAATTTTCTATTAATTATTCAACTATCTTGTTCGTTCCCTCATTTATTTTTATTTTTATCTCTTTTTCTTAATTGGGATATTAGAGATGCAAACTTGAAATGAACTTACATGTTCATATTCTTTTAATTTATATTATTACCATGATGGGGTTGGGTGGGGAGAGGAGAAAAGATTATTTTTATTCATTTATTTTCGATTTTGGGTACACCTAAAAGAAAAGATGCTATTAAATTATCTTTTATTGAACCAATTATTTCTACATGAATGTCCTCGTTATTGTCCTCCTTTTTTCTCTATTGTTTTGTAATAAATTTAAAAAATTAAAATTTAACATGATGGACAACATTCAAGAAGAAGAAAAAGTACAAGAGAGAGGAAGTAAAAGGAGGGAATGATTTTACTATGGAACCCAAAACTAGGTTAATCATATGAGCTCATTTATTAAGTAATTTCAAATTATTTAAACGGATAAGGGCCTAAACTACCCTTAAACTAAGGGATTTGATACTATATTCTCCTCCCATCCACCTTTTAAGTGTGGGACGTTAGAATTAGACATTATTTAGCCAAAAGATTGACATCAGTGTATTTGGTGGCCGAAAGGTAGACGGGGGATAATTTTAGACCAATTCAATTAGTTAAGGGGCACATTTTAGTCCCTTATCTGTTATAAATTAGATAAAATTTCAACTATGAGTTATAATTTCTTACAAGACTTCATTACTGACTATTATGGTAAAATATAAAAGTGGAATAAAGTTTTTAATAAATATATATTTTTTTATTTTGGTTGTCAATTAAAGATTTATTTACGTCTTCTTTTTTTATAATTATCTTTTTTCCAAACAATGTTTTTTAGATTACTTCAAGATATCAGCCTCAATGGTGGATAGTAAGATAAAAGTGAATGAAAAATAAATTTGACCAGCAAATCATATATATATATAAATTTCCCTTATTTACATTGCCTAGCTTCAGTTGCAAGCTAATTTTCTTCAACAAAAAGTAATTTGCTACGATTTCTTGAATTCCGAAAAAAAGTAAAAGCTTCTACCGCTTCATACCGTCTTACCAGATTCTAATCTAGTAGTGAATTCTTTATCAATCTCCAATTTGTTTTGATTCCACCATGGTATATCTCTTAAAATTTCCTTACTTGTCTTGTTTGATTTTGCATAATTTTTTACACTCTTTGATTGTTATAAATTTGTTGTTGGATAAGAGTTCCAATAAAATTTTGAAAAGGGAGATCTTATTTTATGTAATGTTTTTTCTTATATATATTTGTTCTCATAAATTATTAAAATATGTGAAGTTTATTATAATTTGATGACTAGATTTTTTCAATTATCAATATAATATTTTTTTTTGTAGTAATTTGTAAGACACAAATAGACATATATAAATTATTGTGCGTTACATAACACCACAAACGATTATATCTTAGTGAATTCATATAGATTGTAGATTGAAAACTTTTTCAATTGAGTCAATTGTTGCAAAAATTATAAAAATTATTCTACTAGTAGAAATATTTTAAAATAGAATTAAACCTTCATCTGATTGAGTATACCAATTAGAATATATGTCCTGACCCAAAAATTCAGGTTGTGATGACACTTACTACATCCCACAAGTAGGTAAGCCTAACCCATAGCCCGGAACTACAAGAATCGGGCTATTGCACGGAAGATTTGCGGAAGAAAAAAAATAATGATAAGAAGAAAAAGGAAACGAGAGAATCAAATCAATACAAAAACCAACCCAAGACTTGACATCAACCAATATTTGAGCAACTAGTTACAATAACAGTACAATGACAATACAATAATATAGAACTGTCTCTGGAAACATAATAAAAACTAGTCCTAGTTCAACACAGAGGGAGAGTGAGGCAATTTCGTATGCCAGGAGTTCACCCAGATCTCTGTATCCAAGAGCTGCTCTGCCTGAGACCAGATCAACAGCGAGAACTTACACCATGATCTACAGGGTGAAGAAGAGTAGAATGAGTATCAACAAGTGGCACTTAGTAAGAAGTGATCATATATCACAGATAACTAAAGGAACAACAAGAATATCAATATAAGAAGCAAACTAAAGTAAAGAACAGAGAGTAAATGAAGCAGATGAAGGAAATAAGGGACGAATGCGGATATGCTAGCCCATTAACCTAAACTTGACAAAGCTCTACTAAAGGAGACAACTAACCCAAAGTTATACTAAAAGAAACAATCACAGATGTCAAGTAAAATCAAAGAAGACTATCCCAAACCAAACCTGCACAAAAGCATCAAACAAGGGGAACAAGGACATTATCTACTTTCAACCAAAGATCCACCCTTCATACTACCACAAGTAAGAAAATAGTTTAACAATAACCTTACTGAGCCCCTATGTGCCCAGAAGGTACACAATAACAAACTAAACTCATAAGGCCCCCATATGACCAATAAGCACAAACATGAATAAATTATACCGATGATAGGCAATGCATAATGAATGCGAGTTATTCAATAAAATTAGTAATATCAATAGTTCCTAGATATATACACCTGCCACCAAGTCCTAGATAGTGAGGTACGTAGGACCTCTGCGCACCTCCCTATTCCTATTCGGCAAATCACATAAATAGAGGATTCCATGGGGAACTAGTAAGTGTCCCCATACTGCCATCCCAGCATGCAAAGAACACAGTCACAATCACAAATAGGATAAGAAGCTCTCACTACTGAAGTAAAGGAACTAACCTGAGATCTTTCTTGTCCTCGACCAAGGCCTCGGGCTAAAAATACATCAACCAACTCAACAGAGATAAAAATAGAAGGAAATGACTCTAAAAGGCATCAAAAAGGATCACCGCGAGTCAACAAAGTGAAAGAGTATACAAGGAACACCACTTCCACCAAAAGATACCACCGAATGAGGCACAAGCATAACTAACCCCATCTTAGGAGAAACAGAAGCATGGAATGGAATAAAAAACTAAACAAAAGTATAGGAACCGCATCACATGTACAAGTCTAACCAGAGCGAAACCCCAAGAGACGCACGACCTCATGGTCCCCACACCAACAGAAGAAACCCAACTTGAGAACCACTCCAATTAAAAATTATAAAATGTAAGGATAAACCAAAACTCACTTAAAGGGACTAATCACACCGACTACCCATATGGTAACGAGCAAGAACACTAAGGAGATTAAAAGTACTAAACTAAGGAACAAGCAAAGAATCCCCAACCTAAACTAAGGATTTCACAATTTAACTAGCCTAAGGCTCAAGCTAAATCAAAAGATAAAAGTAAGATAGATAAACCTAAACCTGCTACACACAATCCCAAATCACATGCAATAAATGCTAAACATCATATATGAAAGCTCAATCAATGAACAAGAAGACCGTAGCCTGCCTCAAAGTTGAACACGCACGCTTCGAAACCATTGAACTATATCACTCCTCTTCAAATCACCTTCACTCACCACCATGCCGAAAAATTATTGACCACAACACCAACACAAACATTTATACACCAAAATCACCATAATTTGAGATGGAACCAAAAATTCACTACATCAGAAGGTCATAAACTCCATTACGAGCTTGTGCCTTAAAATTTGACACAATTCGATGCCTGGATATGGAGAAAACAACCTATGAAATAATAAGAAATAGGGTTGGTCAGCCCTGTTTGGAGAATAAATTACGTCAAATCAATGATCTTCATGCTCTCTGAAACAGTCCCACACATAGCCAAGAAAATTTAAAACAAAAGGCAACTCGAATCACCAAAAATGTAGCTTCATAGCTCAAGATATCGATGTTTGAATAAAGAGAAAACAAGGGGATTTTAACCTAGCAGTTATCTCAAAAGCCAACATTTGTTTGCAACAGCTGACATTGTTTAAGCGGCCAAATGTTCGCAAAATCGGAGCTTTCCTAAATGGCTCCCTTCTTTGAAGCAGCCACTTGGTCGCTTAAGTGTCCATCACAAATGCCAAAGGTTGGTCACTTAAGCGACCCCCACCCCTCAGGTTCCCTTCGTTTAATCGGCCTCTTGGTCGCTTAAGAGGACTTCTCTTAAGTGACAAAGAGTTCCCTTAAGTCGTCCACCTGACACAAGATTTTCAAAAAATGGACTAACAGTCCAAAACTTCAAACAAGCCCTTAGAATTCATTCGGAGTCCAAACGACGCAAACAAAAAGTTCAAACCACTTGTAAAAAACATTACGGACTCAACCAAATGAACGAAACAACTATCTGAGGTCTCTTTGTCTAAATGTTGACCAAAGTCAATACTTTTCAAAGAACCACAACCAAAATGCCAAAGGATAGAAACTCAACCCGATAGCCTGAGGAACTGGACCAAAGGCCATTCTAGACCAAACTCGGCATTCCAGATCTAACTGCTGATAGAATTCAATTTTGAGCACGTTTACCAAGAAATTTAATCAAAGTCAAACTTTAGGAAAAACTCTAAAGCTAAATGCCTAATCGCACCACTGCCAAATGAACGCCACAAAACCTAAAACAAGCATTGCAATAGACTAAAATAATCATTTCGGAGGTGATGGAACTACGAAATTCCAGTCTGACATCAGGATCTCTGGATGTTGACTAAAGTCAACTATTTCAATCTTAAAGCTCCAAACTCAAAAGCTCGTACCAAACATAACCAAACACCTTGGAAAGCATGCCACCCATTCCAGTAGCACACCAAAGCTAGAAGGAAGCTATGGTAAAGGGAAAAATGGTAATAACATGCGAAACCACCAAATGAACCCCCCTAGAGTCATTAAAACAAATACCACTAAAAAAAGACTTTCGTTTGCAAAAGTACGACCTAGTGGCTTTGGTTAGCTAAAGGTCCACTCGGCGACTCATCGAGTCGCTTTGGCGAGTACCCACTTTGCGTTCCTTCAACTTTATCAGCCTTTGCTCTCCTATTTGCCTCGTAATGTCCTTTCCTTTCTCTTTTTCCTTCATTGATGCATATTAACATTTTGACATCAGTTATGAGCATAAATTAGGCATTAAGGTCACTAATTCCATGAGTATTAAACCCTAAATGAGTCGAAATCCTGATAACGCTCAACTACACTTCATCTAATTCTAAGTGTAGGCGGTCGCAATCAAGTATAAACCCAATGAAGAGTTGGGGTCGATCCCACAGGGAGTGATACTGAATTGAATTCAATTACAAAGTAAAAGGTGTGTTCTCGTTGTTTGTAGAAGTAAACATTATGGAAATAAGTTAAAGTAAACTTTAGGGGTTGACAACTAGTTTGAATGGGGGGATTAGAGTGAGAATTAAATAATACGAAAACAGTGGAGTAATAAAGTAGCTAGTGAAGGATTCTAGGGGATGTGATCGATCAAATGCTAATTTCGCCATATGGGTGACTATAATTAACTAAAACACGTTGAATCTTAGTGGGTAGGCTAGGCTTAAGATGTAAAAGTCATCTCTGGATCAACTACCATGATTCAGGCGAGGTCTCTCCAACCTCGACAAGCATAAAAATATGAATAACCCAAAACCTCAATTAATCTACTCTCTCGAGCTAGATTGGTAGGATCGAATTAAGATTCACTTTATCAAGCTAAATCAACAATACCTCAATCACTACAATCATCAATTGATAGTCTTAATTCTGAAACCCCTTTCTCAAGAAAACCTAGAATACTAAGTTAGAACTGCATTTGTCACTACAATTCATGAATTAAAACACAACTATCAATCAAACTCACTTCAAATCAACAATTAACCAAGTAAATACTAACACCCATAAGCTAATTAGACTATTTTATCACATGATCACTCCCCTAATAATGGGGGTTTTAGCCACACATCATAAAAAGTAAGAAATTATTACCCATTATATTCTCCATCAACTGAGTAACACAATTCTAGTCTTCACAATGCTTGAAATCAACTTCAAACTAAAACCCAATTCAAAATTCTACTCAAAACATACTACAATCTATGTTTGGATTAAAAAAACCCAAAGTTAGAATGTGTAGGAACATTTTGGAATTGGAAGCTCCCTTTTTTACCATTTAAAAATCGCATTTATACTTTTCCAGATTTTCAGCTTCAGGACAGATTGACAGAGTAAATCGTGTGTCTTTGACCAGGTCGGTGATGTACCAAATGTGCCTTTCATTGCCTACTTGGCTAGGTTTTTCTGCACTCCCTTGCTGTAACTTTAGGCGATCCAAGTTGGGCTCGCAAACCTGTTTGGCGATGCGTCAAATATTCCTTCATCTTACCTTTTTGGTTTGCATTTTTACAACTCATTCTGTAATTTTAGGCGAGCTAAGTCTCTATCGCCGATCCGGTTAGGGAAACGCCAATTTGTCCTTCCCATCTCCAAGTTGGCTTTTCGCTGGGATGACATTTTGGAACCTTTGGCAAGCTGAAGATGCACTAAGCGGTTCGTTGAGTGATCTTGGCGATCATCAGCCTTGCTTTTGTTCAACTTTTTCAGCTTTTCCACTCCCGTTTCCCGTTAATGTCCTTGCCTTGCTCTCTTGTCTTCATTGCTGCAAATTAGTATTTTAGCATCAGTTTAGAGAATAAAGTAGGCATTGAGGACACTAAAACTATGAGTATTACGCCCTAAATTAGTCGAAATCCTTGACTTGTCAATGATTAAGTTATCAACCACACCTCATCTAATACTAGGTGTAAGCGATCGTTAAGTAGTATAAACCCAACAAAAGAGTTGGGGTCGATCCCACAGAGAGTAGTTCTATTTTGAATTCAAGTATGAAGTTATAATGGTGACTTTTGAAACTGAAGGAATAGATTTTTTTGGAAACTATGGAACAAATTGAAAGAGTAATCACAATTTCCAAGTGAGCGGTTCTTAGACGAGAAAACAACTTCAACAATTAAATAGGAACAACCGAATTGGAGAAAGATGCTTGGGGGATTGACTAACCAACTGCTATGCGCCCTATAGTCTTTTAGCCCGCCAATTCGAGTTCACGGTCTCGACCACTACGTTCGGCGACTTGATCTTCATTCATCGATGCAGTCGGCGATTCGCCGATAGGGAATGCAGTTCACCTAAGTTTTTCTTATTTCAGGCTCAGTGTTCTATAAATTTAGGCGGTCCAGGGGTAACTTGGCGATTCACCGAGTTTTCTTGGCGATCGTCAGGCTTATTTTTCTCCCACAGAGTTTAATCTAACTTTCGAGACCAACCAGCCATATTTGCATTTATGGTCTTTGCCAAGATACTCTTGATCTCCCAATTCGAAACATCCACTTGGCCACTCATTTGAGGATGATATAGCATTGTTACTTTATGTCTCACCCTATTTGCACAATGCGGACACAAAAACGCTATTGCAAAAATGGGATCCACCATCACTAATAATATCCCAAGGGGTGCCGAACCTAGCAAAAAAGTACCGTTTTAGGAACTGAACAACACTTCTCCCTTTATTGTTTGGTATTGCCACAAATTCTACCCATTTAGAAAAATAATCTACTGCCACCAAAATATACTTATTACCAAACGAACTTACAAACAGACCCATGAAATCTATGCCCTAAACATCAAATAACTCAACCTCTAGAATAGGCTTGAGGGGCAGCTCATGTCTTCAGGACACTCCACCTGTTTTTGACATTGAGTGCACTTCTTAACAAACTCATGAGCATCTTTGTAAAGGGATGGCCACTAGTAAGCACTTTGAAGAATTTAGCAATTGTATTCACCCCACCATGATGGCCACCAACCGGTGAAGCATGATAAGCATGGAGAATTTAGCTGAATTCCTTCTCCGACATACATCTCCTAATAATATGGTTTGCACACTCTCTGAATAAGTATGGTTCATCCCAAAAGTATTTATTGAAATCGAGCAAAAACCTCTTTTGCTGATAGAAGTCCAGTTCCTCTGGTATCAATCCACACACTACAGATTTAGCAAAATCAGCATACCAAGGAGTTTGTTGTAGAGTTACCATGAATACATGTTCATCGGGAAAGGCATCATTTATGTCTACCTCTAGCTCGTCATTCTCCTTGCCTTCTAACCTTGATAGGTGGTCAGCCACATGATTTTCACAGCCTCTACTATCTTTGACTTCAAAGTCAAATTCTTGCAACAAAAGCACCCGCCTTATTAATCTTGGCTTGGCATCGTTCTTTTCCATCAAATATTGTAGACCAACGTGATTTGTATGAATAACCACTTTGGTACCTACCAAGTATGCTCAAAATTTCTCAAATGCATATACCACCGCAAGTAATTCTTGCTCCGTAAATGTATTGTTACGCTGAGCACCATTCATAGTTGTGCTTACGTAGTAAAAGGGATGCAATAGCTTATTTCCTTTTTGCCCCAACACAACTCCTAGTGTCGTACCTCTTGCATCACACATCACTTCGAAGGGTGATGACCTTTTTGCTTTCTTTCTCTTGAAATTTTATGCCCCAAAACAATTCCCTCCTTTACCATGAAATGTCACTTCTCCCAATATAGAACTATGTTTGTTTCCACGCACTGTTGTAGTACCTGATCAAAGTGTTCAAGACAAGCTTCAAATGAATCACCAATGACTGAAAAATCATCCATGAATACCTCCATTGAGTCTTCCCCCATATCTGCAAAAATAGATAGCATACATCGTTAGAATGTTGCCGAAGCATTGCACAACTCAAAAGGCATCCTTTTGAAATAAAAAATCCTATAGGGATATGTTAAAGTGGTTTTCTCTTAATATTTCGATGCAATGGAAATCTGGTTGTATCCGGAATAGCCATCCAAAAAGCAGTACAATCCAGACCCTGCAAGCCTATTCAACATTTGGTCCATAAATGGCATTGTAATATGATCTTTCTCAGTCAATGAATTTAAATTTCAGTAGTCCATGCATACTCTCTAACCGTTGACTAGCCTCATAGGTATGAGTTCCCCTTTCTCATTTGGAGCCACTATGATGCCTCCTTTCTTTAGTGCCACTTGTACGGGGCATACCCATTTGCTAACTTCAATAGGGTATACCACGCCTTCATATAGCCACCTGATGATTTCTTTCTTTACCACTTCTTGCATACGTGGGTTTAGTTTTCTTTGGTGCTCAACACTTGGTTAGTATTCACTATCCAATTGGATTTTATTAGTGCAAATCCCGTGGGGAATACCAACAATATCAGCAAATGTCTATCCTATGGCATTAATTTATTGCTTGATCACCTCAACAAGTAATTTCACTTGCCACTCAAGCAATTCTGCTATAATGATGACGGGCAAAGTTTGTTTACTCCCAGATATTCATACTGAAGATGAGATGGAAGCACTTTCAACTCACGCTTTGGAGGTTCTTCCGTGGATGGTTTTGCGGGAAGACATTCCCAATTTTTCAAACCAATATCAAGCTTCAATAGATTTTTAGAATGAGCACCAAATCGAGATAAAGCAACTACAACTTCATCATACCCTTGAACTTCTTCCTCATCATAATTTGTAAGGACAGAAGCAAAGGGTTCACCCATACACATCATTTCACTCACATTAGCTACTGCTTCATCAATCACATCAATTTTTGAGACCACATGAATGTTACTAGGTTGTTTTATCGATTTGCACATAATGAACGTAACCTCCTCATCATTTACTTGAAACTTTAACTCACCAATTTCAACATCCACAATAGCTCTCCGGTTGCCAAAATGGTCTACCTAAAAGAATAGGTACTTCGGCATCAATCTCGTAATCCATGATAACAAAATAGGCCAAAAATATGAACCTATTAACTTTTACCAAAATATCATAAAGTATGCCAACGGGATGGTTAATCGATCGATCAACCATGAAGAGTCCCATTGTTGTAGACTTAGGTACACCCAATCCAAGTTGTTTGTAAATTGTGTATGACATGAAGTTAATCTCGCTCCTAACTCACATAATGTTTTGGCGAATTGGAGCATCCCAATAGTGCATTGAATAGTAAACACCCCAAGATCAGCTTTCTTAATAACCACATTACTTGTCATGATGGCACTAAAACTATGAGACACTTCAACCGTTACAAAATCCATACTCCTCTTCTTGGTAACCAGTTCTTTTATGAACTTTACATATCTGGGCATCTCCAACAATGCTTCCACTAAAGCAAGATTTATTGACAGCGTCTTGAACACGGACATAAATATCTTGAACTTTGCATCTTCATCCCACTTTTTATGACTTTGAGGAATTGGTGGGTTGAATTTGGGCAGCGGTTTTACTGACTTTGAAGAAGAAGCAACCCCTTCCTTTGGCAGTTTTAGTTCCTCGGTGGTGCTTTGCTTTGGAATTTTTTCAAACTCTTTGCATATGTCATTCCGCGGCAGTGATACCATTTTTTATTACACTCAACTACACTCCATGAAATTTTAAATGTAGGCGGTCGCAATCAAGTATAAACCCAATGAAGAGTTGGGGCCGATCCCATAGGGAATTATATGGAATGGAATTCAATTACGAAGTAAAAGGCGTGTTCTTATCATTTGTAGAAGTAAACATTATCGAAACAAGTTAATGTAAATTTAAGGGGTTGAAACTAGTGTCAAATGGGGTGGTTAAAGAGAGAACTAACTAACAACTACGAAAATAGGGGAGTAATCAAGTAGAGAAGGATTCTTGAGGATGTGATCGATTAAATGCTTATTTTGCCATATCAGTGACAATAATTTAATAAAACACTTTTAAACTTAGCAGGTAAGCTAGGCTTAAGATTTAATAGCCATCTCTTGATCAGCTACCACGATTTAGGCGAGTTCTCTCAAACCTCGACAAGTATAACAATATGAACAACCCAAAACCTTAGTTAATCTATTCTCTCAAACTAGATTGGTCGAATTGAATTCAGTTTCACTTTCTCAAGCTGAATCAACAATAACTCAATCACTACATTCATCAATTGATAGTCTTAATTCTAAAACGTCTTTCTCAAGCAAGCCTAGAATACTAAGTTAGAATTGCATTTGCTAATACAATTCATGAATTAAAAAACAACTATCAATCAAACCTACTTCAAATCAACAATTAAATCAGTAAATACTAACACCAATAAACTAATTAGACTATTTAATCACATGATCACACCCCCAAGAATTGGGATTTAGACACACATCATAAAAAGCAAGAAATTATTACCCATTATATTCTCCATCAGCTGGGTAACACAATTCGAGCCTTCAGAATGCTTGAAATCAACTTAAAATCAAAACCCAATTCAAAATTCTACTAAAAAACTACTAAAATCAGTGTTAGGATAAAAAAAACTCAGAGTTAGAATGTGTAGAAACTTTTTGGAATTGGAAGCTCCCATTTTCATCTTTTAAAAATCAGATTAATACTCTTCCAGATTTTTAGCTTCAAGACATATCGGTGGAGTAAGTCGTGTGTCGCCGATCAGGGAGGCAATGCGCTGAATATGCCTTCCATCGCCTACCTGGCTAGGTTTAACTTTTGGCGATCCACGTCGGGCTCGCCGACTTGTTCAGTGATGCGCCAAATATTCCTTCACCTTTCCTTTTTTGTTTGCATATTTACAACTCATTCTGTAATTTTGGGCAAGCTATGTCTCCATCACCGATCGAGTTGGAGAAATGCCAATTTGTTCTTCCAATCACCGCGTTTACTTTTCCCTGGGCTGACACTATGGAACCTTCGACGAGCTGAAGAGACACTTGGCGGTTCGCTGAGTGATCTTGGTGATCATCAAGCCTTGCTTTTCTTTAACTTTCTTAGCTTTGCCGCTCCCTCTTTTACGGTAATGTCCTTGCCTTGCTCTCTTGCCTTCATTACTGCAAATTAGTATTGTAATATCAGTTTAGAGCATAAAGTAGGCATTGAAGACACTAAAACTATGAATATTAAGCCCTAAATAAGTTGAAATCCCCGACTCGTCAAATACCCGACTCATCAAACACCCTTAACTTAAAATTTTGCTTGTCATCAAGTAAAACACAAGATCAATTAGGTGAACATGGATGTCTACAAATAGTGCTACTTGAAACCCAACTTGAATGCACACGACGTTCAATCTTCACAAGAAATATTCAATTGTGCACTAAAAGTTTCAAATGATGACTAGCCATCATAAAAAAGAAGTAAAGTTCATAGTGCTTGCCTCAAATATATATTCAAGCTCAACAAGAGTATTCCAATTGTCACGACCCGGGAGCACCCCCTAGTCGTAACCGGCGTACTCGACCTCGAAGAAGTCTAATACAAGCCTCTTAGCATTCATTCATCGCATAGACTCTAAAACCATAAGGAATTTAAAACTTTCTTTA
>JAJOOD010007191.1:0-11056 GCA_029582525.1 Solanum tacnaense | reverse complement strand
TCCACTTAAATACCGGGCTTTGCTTTGCATGGTGTGGGGCTTGAACCTGCGACCTAAGCCACAAATCCTCCACCTTTTGCCACTTGAGCTAGGCCTTGGGGGCAAATCTGTTTTTTAAGCTTATATATTTGGTAATGCCTTTCACCTTGCCTTTTTGGCACCTACCTTCATATGTTGGTGGTAGAACAAAGAATCAAACGTAAAGAATCAGATCATATTGTTAATTCTCTATTTTTTTTTTAATGTACTGCTTTTTTCTGGGGGGGGGGGGGAGGATTTTCTATGATTAGTAAAATTATTTACCTTGTATAAAAACAGAGAATCAAGCTATGCATTTCTGCAGATTGTCGAAATAGAATTTTATTTCTTGGTGGAGATTTTGCATAGACAATAGTTAATTCATCCAAATTACTGAACATCCTTATCACTCCATTCCATTTCTAATTACATCCTTTTAGCATTGTCATTATTCTGTTTCATTGCTCTTTGTGTAGGCGTGATGTTTCATTTTGTGTCTCAATGCTTAAAGCGACTCAATATAGTTTTTAATTATTGACCAAAATCTTCAAGAGATGGATTTTTTAGTGTGACTCAGCAATCTGGTTTCCTAATCCACAGGCTTATGCTGCATACATGAAAGGGAGTTTATTGTTTGAACAAGATCAAAACTGGGACGTTGCTCTAAAGTGTTTCAAAAGCGCCAGGTACCGTAGCCTTTATGGAGATTTATACTTCACTATTACTGACAGTATAATGGCCAGATTGTCTAGTTTGTTTTCAAATGATACCCATAGAGGATGTTGTAGAATAATCTCTTCATTCTGTTCGGCATATCCGCTTCTCTTATTTGAATTATACTATTGTTTCAACAAGGTCCTGAATGCTCACTATCTGACTAATTTGGATAGGGCTGTGTATGAGGAGCTTGGAAAATATGGAGATCTAGAGAACCAAGTATTGTGCCGTGAGCGGGTTGAGGAACTAGAACCTAGTATCAGATATTGCTTACACAAGATTGGTGAGTCTAACTTACAAACTTCTGAACTCGTTTCCATCGGTGAAATGGAAGGGCCTGCACTGGACCTTTTCAAAGCAAAGTTGGAGGTGAGCTGTCATTTCTAAGTGTATTTACGATTTATCCCGATAAAATAAAAGTGTGTACGGTTTATAGTCACTATTTTTTTGTTGTAAGATAATGCTTCCATTGTACTCTGGGTGCTGTCTTTCTCAAGAATTTTTTGAAAAATGAGTTTTGATGATTATTTGCTCCTTATTGATCTATTACTCTCTTTTCTTTGTTTACAGGCTGCTATGGCAGAGGCAAGATCTCAGCAGGCTGCATCTATGACAGAATTCCATTGGCTTGGAAATAGATTTCCAATTTCAAATGCAAAGACACGGGTGTCCATTCTGAAAGGTATGCAATTACTTCGATGCAAAATGTAGCACTTTGAAAAATGCATCAATAGCCAACTTACTGGAGGTTCTAACATTAGGGTTTTTTGCTCTCTAAGTTTGGAATTCTTCCACTCTACGATTTTGAACCAAATTTGTTCTTTCAACCTAGTTTCAGATTTCGGTCTGCATACTTGTGTTCTTTATGCAACAAAGCATTTCTAGGGCATTCGTTAATATTTTCTACTTATCTTTTGGATGTATGTACTTGAAGTTCTTGTAGGTTGCGGAGCACTCTCTATGACCCTTATGAGTTGCCTTCTAATGTTAAGGGTGTTAACAGTTGCAGATTTGCATTTCTAGTCTTAGCGACAGCGATGATAAATTTAACGGTGTATAAAATATGTAACAATAGGAGGCAAACCAAAATTGTATCAAATTCTCCACTAGGAATGCTATGTTATACATAATGCAACGAGTCCGTTATCTTACTAAGAATGAATTATACAGATGCATATATTATACTCCCTCTAGTCCATATTAATTGAATTTTTGGGGTATGGCACACCTCTTTAGAAAAATATTTAAGGACTTAAATTAAATGCTACTTTCCACTATTATCCTTTTGATTATTCCAAAACTATTCTCCTAGAAAATATAAAGTAGTTAAGAACCTTATCAAAAAAAAAAGAACCTCATTTAAGGGAAAGGTAAATATGGAAACAGTCCCTATAATTCTCTTGAACTTTGAAAAATTCACTTATTTTGAACTGTGAAAAAAGTCCCAACAATTCACTTGATATGGACTAGAGGGAGTACCTAAAGAATTGCATTAACGTTGTTGCTTTTGCAAACTTGAGTGGGACATGAGAATTTCACTGGCTTTAACTTAAGAGGCCCGTAATTTAGTTCTTAAATTTCTCCTCCTCATTTTTGCATTTCAATTTTATGTGACAGTCTTTCCTTGTTAGGTTGTTCCAAAAAGAATGACACCTTTCTATACTTGGAAACAGTTTGACTTTAAACTTCTCCTTTTACCCTTGATGACTTGCGTTTATAACCACAAAAATATCATGGCATATATAAACCACAAGATCTAAAAAAAAAATTCTTTCTTGAACTTTGTTCTCAGTCAAAGCCTTCCACATAAATTGAAATGGTGGGAGTAACATTTAACCACTTCTTTGGATTTTGGTCAACTAAATGCATATTTGCATATCTGCCTTTAAAACATCATGTTGGTTTTTACTTTATTTTAAGCTTATATTACACATTGTACCATTCATCAGCCCAGGAACTGGAGAAAGATATCCATGGTTCAGCTGCTGATTCTCTTCCAGCAGAGAAGAAACTTGTGTTGTATGACAAAATATTTACAGCATATCACGAAGCCAGGAGCTGCATCCGGAATGACCTGGTGAGTGACTACTCCTTATATTACATGGAAGTAGCCGACTCTTGGAAATTTCAAGTTGCTCTTGAATATTGCATACATCAATTTGAAGTCCTGAATTGGTCCATCTTATACATGGTTTTTCTTCTAGGTTACGGCTGCTAATTCGGAAAATGTTAAGGATGAGTTAAGTGGACTGGATAAAGCCATTGGTGCAATTTTAGGGCAGCGAACCATTGAGAGGAATCAGTTGCTAGTTAAAATAGCTAAAAGCAAGCTCAACAAGGTCCGTGATGATAAAAATGAAAAGGTCACAAAGCCGGAGGAGCTTGTTCGGCTGTATGATCTATTGCTACAGGTAACAATTATGGAATGTTATTTTTTTATTACATTCTTAATCAGTGCATTTTAGATCAGAGTTGGCAATATGACAAAACTCACTTATATGGCTATTGGACTGCACTATTAACTGCTTGCTCTGTTGCAGAATACTGCTGATCTTTCTGATCTAGTTAGTTCTGGTAGAGATAGAAAAATGGAAGAAGTTGCCTTAGCTGAAGAGTGTGAGCTGAAAAGTATGGTTTTCCGAGCAGAAAGGTTTGACTTCTATTATTTCACAATTGAAATGTTTACTTTGAGCCGAGGTCTATCAAAAACAGCCTATCTACCTCCCAAGGCAGGGATAAGGGTTGAGTATGCACTACCCTCCCCAGGCACCACTTGTGGGACTATATGTTGTGATTGTATTGTTTCTTTCATTATGTGATAGTTGAAGTGACGTTTCTGGTGAGAAGGGGAGAGTGAAAGACTATCTTGATATGGTTTTAGCACTTCTTGTAGCCATCGAAAACTAATATTATTGGTGAAACTTTTTTTTATTTGGTTGATAAAGCTAATATTATTGGTGAATTTACAGAAGGGAGATCTGGAACTTCAGAATCTCAGATAAGGAAGTTGTACAACTTCAATGTACAAAATGCTGAAGTGATGATCAATGAAATAAAGCTTTGTGTATTTTAATGTAGTCCTAGGATGAATATTTTCTTGTTTGAAATCAATTAAAAGCTTTTATTTCAATTTCCCTCCAGGTGCTTCTACTTGGCAAAGTCCTACAGTTCAGCGGGTAAGAGGACAGAAGCTTATGCCTTGTACTCTCGAGCTCGTTCTTTAGCTGATGCAGCTCTTATGAAACTGCAGTCTGTGAATGCTGCTGATCAGGTAAGCACTTCATTAGTGTAAAACCTACTTTTATTATATTATGTTATTGTGCATGTGCTCTTAATTTTCATTGATAGAGCTTCCTAGCTGCTTCTTATAGGATGACTAGAACAAAGATGTCCGTGCTAGACGCGGGCCCAACTCCAAAATGTTCAAATTTGTATCTTTATGTATTCATGATTTCCTAACTTCCTCAGAACTTTAAATCTCATCTTAAGATCTTTCTTTTAACTTATAGTATACTACAACATTAAGCGTAAGTTGAATAGAGTTTTTCGAAAGGATAAAATGTGATATGAATTTTTATGGTTTTAAAATTAGTTATGTTCTTTATACTCTTTAATATTTACAATTGTTTTTTATATGTTACTAACGATTTAAAACATTATAGACGATGCTGTAAAAGGTAGGACACACTTGGCATTTAAGTAAAAGATTCCTGGTTTTTTCTTAATTTAAGTGCACAACAAAGCACCAAAGCCTATATTACAAGTAAACAATGCACAAATGTAAGACAAAATGACCATAATGCCATAAAAATGAATTTTATGACTTTAAGCAGCCATGTTGACCTTCAACTGCTAACTCTTCCTTGTGTGTGTGTGTGTGTGTATATATATATATAAGTAGTGAATTTTGATGCATAATTATAGCATTCTTATTTTTCTTCTTATATCTCTTCAATCAGTAATATGAGTGCGAATGATTCTGCTTTTATGTATGTCCTTTTGTCATTGTTTTCTCTCCATCTGTATCAGGTCATGATCAAGGAGCTGAGAACACTGTATAACGAGAGCAGATCAAACAGCTGTGTTGAGCATGCCAAAGGAATTATGGAGGAGGAAAAGGCTCCAGAAAATCTCTCGAAAAAGATATCAAATATCTCATTGAGTGGAACTGATAAGAAGGTATGATTTAGCCTTCCAATGTCTGTTGAGTACTTTTGCAATCATTCCCATTAGTTAATTTGTTGTAGTATTCACCTTTTCTTTGATGTTCTTGGTGCATATGGAACCACATATTCTTAGACTACTATATGAAAAACTAGGGAAGAAACCTATGGAGATTTTCTGTGTCGTAGAACTACTTCCAACCATCTTCTACTATGACCTTTTCTGATTGGGTTTGATCATATTGAATTCAGAAATTTTGAATTTCTTCTGAAGAATAATTATTGACTGCTGGATTATGTGAATATGGAGAGTTGGAAAAAGAATTAGTTCGAATTAAGAATTTTGAATTCTTGGTCATTCAAAATCTAGTCAACATTAGATGAGCCTCTCGCTTATTATTAGCAAAAACATTAATAGTTTTCTCAATCTCATGTCCTTTAGAGGATACTGCATTTTGTGTGCATGATTCCTCAAATTAATAGGCATAATGTGACATGGAGTTGTAGATGCCGTTGCTTTTCTAGTGTTTGTGCTGGAAAAGGTTTCAACTCATGAAATGATAACACAGTTAGAAAATTTCTTCTGGTGTTATAATTATGCTTGTGTCCCCAAAAGAAGGTCAGACATGAACTACTAAGAGTGGTGTTCCTTCATTGATAATTCTCGCTGAGCACTTCACCATTGTGGTTGACACAAATCCCTACCCCCACCCCACACAGTAGAAATTTCAGTTTTACTTCATTTTAGGTTTTAATCCAATTAGTACTACTTAGATGCTCCCAACTGTTGGACATATTTTCTTGATAGTTCTATATAAGCTAGCACAACATTAGTGTAACCTGAATGTTTGAAGCACCAAGTATGATTCTGCCTTGATAAATTTTTGATACTCGATATGTGGTAGTTAAAAGTGTTCATGCTACTTCTCTTTCAATAATTCCATGCTATGTTGCTCGGGTTCTTCAAAAATACCAACGGATGCGTGTCGAATTCTCCAAAAGTGAATTCTCCAAAAATACATTACTTTTGGAGAATCTAACACGGGTGCAGTGTCGAAAGTGAAGAGTCCGTGCAACTTAGATTCCTTGGCAGTTGATTGCCTGTTTGTTTTTATTCCAAGAACTGGGTCCTTTATATCCTTATTTGTTCGGGGTTGTTTTTAGGCATTATATTTTGCATTCTTCCTTTTCTAGTTTGTCTTGTCTCTGCTTTCATTTCCATTTGTGCTCTTCTGATTCCCCTGCCCCTGATGTGTGTAATCCATGCTTTTTTACTTCTTTTAGATGGAGAAACTTCTCATAGAAAAATTGGATACATACGAATCAGCTGTTGGTGAAGCCAACATGAAGGTTGTTCCTCGAATTGAGACTTTTCCACCTGCCTTCCAACCAGTTCCTCGTAATCCCATCGTATTGGACCTGGCTTATAACCTTATTGAGTTCCCATCACTGGATGCTCGTATGAAGAAAGACAAGAAAGGTTTCATCAGTAGGTTTTGGGGCTGAGCTTCTTTTTTCCTTGGTCATTGATTTGTCAGTTGCACCATAGAGTTGAGGCAATTTTGTGAAATTTTAAGCTGCGAAATTCTTCCACATGCCTTCAGAAAATTTATCTATACCTGAGAATTCTCAGAAAATTCATTCTATATGCACTCTGTTTTTTTTAAGTTCCAATTTTGAATCAGATTTCAAAAGAATCTTGAACAGGCGGAATTTATTTAGATGTGCATTCTACTCCTATGTTGCATCTCTTTATATTTCAACCAAAAAGAAAATTAACCAAGTTTGTTTTGAAATAAAGGGTAACACCCAACTACCTCTATCGCAATTTGGAACTAAAGTTAACTGTAAAATGCTTTGGGTTGGATTCTTAAAGACGTGTCTTTGTACTTGTTCTCAATTTTTTTAACATCTTGCGATGATTTGATGTCGTTCCTACCAAGTATTAGAAGTTACATCATACTGGCAATGGATCAACTTCTGTTTACGTGAGGGCAATATATTTTGGACAGATTTGTCCAATTTCTGTACGCACTTTAAATTTACCCTTTGAACATGTGTAGAACCATACAATCTGTAGAATGATTTTGGTTACATCAGCTCTACGTCCAACGTATGTCACTCAAGAGCCAAAGTCATTAACAAAATGGGCAACATATGCATCTTGTATCAAAATCAATCAGCTAATTGCTGCATATCATTGTTCTCTCTATAGATCAAAACAGTCAGATATCTAGCAAAATGCTTCAGAATGCTCTGAAGCTCACACAAAATCAAACACTTGATCTAATCATGGGGTTGAATTATCTGCTTTACACATACATCCATGCTCGACACATTATGATTCACACAAGTCGTACCAAATGCCAAAATAAAGATCCAAAACAGAATTACAAACACTTTTTTCGTATATGTTTGACACAAATACATCAGCGCAAAATGAAGATTCATGTGCCATAGGTGAAAAGAGAAATATACCTGCAAACATGTGATATAGCAACATATTTAGGTAGGTAGAGGTCTGTCGAAAGAATGTTCTTCGCCCAAATGGAAGAAGAATCCAATGAAAACAGCAATTATCCACAGCACGAATGTCAGTGTCACCAAATGGAATTTCTTTGAGACAATGGCATTATAGCAGTCCTTGTCTTCTGGCAGTCCATAGAACTCTTCAACTACAGTGTTCATGGCAGCATCGAGAAGCTTCTTATACCGAATATCAATATCTGTTGCATTCACCACTTGCAGTTGAGCTTCTCTTAGGTACTTTACTGCCATTTCAGCCTCAACAGAACCAAACTTCACATCACTGATTTGTGGAATTCCACTTCGGCTATTCGAACCAGTGCATTCTTTGAACCTGTCAGAAGTTACTGTCGATGACAATGGAGTCAGATCAACAAGAGGATCCACTGCCTCTGATGAAGGGGAAGTCTCTGGAATCAACAACAAGTCCTGAGAGGAATAGGGATTCGAAAGTTACATCTCAAATACTGTATGGTGTAGTGAATTTCGCAGACATGAAACTCAATTCAAATATCTCAAAATTGAAATCATTCATAATTGAGATACAGATAGCTTATTTATCGCAAACTGTGTAGGAAATTATGGACAGATTTTAAATAAACTAGTGAAATCTAAGCGAATTGCTTACTTCAACCCTAACAGACACACTGTACTGCTGAAAAGTGAAAACTGAGTTCATAGCTGCGAAATCAAACAATACAGAGCAAAAACACTTCAAATGATTAAAAGGTTAAAAAATTACAAACGCAAATCGGATTTAATGAACGGACTCAGCTAACTCAATTTTGTGTAAATACTACAATTAGTGATGAAAGTTCGCGCACACATCCTGAATTATCTCAGCGGCGTATTCAGTGAATGAAATTAACAGAGAAGAAATTAGAACTTGTTCGCTGTTAGGCTTGTGTGAGAAGTACAATTAGCGATGAAAATGCAAATAAATAGCTAGAAAATTGATGAAGCATGAGGCATTTCAGAAATTACCTCAGCGGCGGATTCAGTGAGTAGACTATGATCATCTGAAATCAGAGAAGAAGTGCCGATCGATGATTGAGAAAATGAGGAGGCAGCTTGCGATTCAAACACAGAATTCAAGTTCTTCCTAGTGCTCTGCATACAAACGAACGAATATAAGAAGAGAAAACAGAGGATACATATGAATGTTCATTGCTGAAAGCTTCTTTATACTTTGATCTGCTTCTTAGTTTGATCGGCGGAGATGGATTTGGATCGGCGATTTCCGAGCTCCTTCAATGGTGTTTGAAGATGATGCACTCTCATGTTTTTGATGTGCGCCAAATGCTTTTTGGAATTTCAAATAAAGCTTTGGGATCTCCTATATATACGGATAAATTTACTCTATTTTCCAATATTAAAATAAGTATTAGAGAAGAGAATAGAAAATGATTTATGGTACTTTTTACTTTTTGGGTAAAATCTTATGGTACGTACTTTTATGGTTTGAGCCGTCTTTCTTTTTCAGTACTAATTTTTATTTTATTTTATGAACTTGTTTGAATCAGCTTTTACACTCCTTAATTAATTCTATGAAATAATAATAGCATGTACCAAGTAATTTTATCGGGGTAGTCTTCAAAAAGTTTATGGTTATCTTTTGTTATATTTTTGATATATCTCACTCAATAAATGTTTTCGAAATAATTTTATTTCTCAATGGGTCTGTCGAATTTAAACTGTACAAATTACTCATTATGAACATGACAATTTTTTTTTAAAAAAAGGCACATACTTCAACAATTAGTAAAACATTACTTATCAACAAATATTCTGCTAACAATGAAGACAAAAATGCCTTTAAAAGGAAAGATAATAATATGATCATTTTATACTACAAGATGATCAACTTAATAGCTTTAATAGTAGTTCAATACAGCAAAATGATGTTCTAACAAAGGACATCAATTAAAAACAAAACATGGACCAACTTAAACAAAACACACACACTCGAATTCTCCAAAAATATTATCGCATCCATGTTGGACCCTAAAAACTGTATTACTTTTGAAGGATTCAACACACATCCGATAACAATTTTGAAAAGCCCAAACAACATAACACAACTATTATAACAAGATTATTGACACTGTAGATTCCATCACACCATATTAAGAATATCTTATTAATCGCGAAGTCTGCGAAAATACTCAGAAGGGTTACTCTCAAATTCATCCCTGTAAATGTAACTGTCGTTTCTGCCTGGAGCTTTCATCATTTTCTTGTTGTTAGACCCTCCATTATTAATAAGCTTACACAAACCCCATCCTAGCAATACTATTCCTGCTCCAATTGCAATATTTTTTATCACCTCTTCTTCTGATGAAAGCCTGCCTATATTCAACTGCTCAATATTTTCACCACTTTTTTCTTCCTCAGAGTTTTTTGCAGTGCTTTCACAGGAACCCATTACAGATTTTTTTATTTTTTTTTAAATTTGGATTTGGATCTATTTAGTTGTACTAAACAAAATATCCTAATTTATAAAGACAAGGTTAAACTGTAATTAGTTGAATTAATTAATTAGTGTGACGGTCCATTTCGCTCTGCATTGGAAAACTGAAAAATTTTGAAGGTAAAAAGACGTGGGGATAAATTAATTGAACAATTGGGGAATATCAATAGTCAACTAAACATGGAACATCATCCATGCATTCATATTATGATTTGATACATTATCTTTTAATTTATTTTTTTAATTTAAGGTACATCTTATGAAATTAATTTTATTAATGATATTTTAGAATTCTAAATTTTACTATTATGATTTTATATAGTTATTTAGTATTAAGAATAATATAAAATATAATAATAACACCTAATTTGCTAAAATGAAATATTTATTTTTAGTATAGAGAACAAGTAGGGTTTAATGGAAAAGATTTAATTTTTCTCTCAAAACTAGGGTTTGATTTAGGAGGATGAATTGATGAGTTATTCAGAATCCTAGTTGACAGCTTAGGTGGAGAGATCTGTCCCACATGACTTGTCATGTCATTCAAAATTTGGAATGTTAACTCTTGAGGGATTGTTTGGTGTGATGGATAAGAGGAATTAATCCCGGGATAACTTTTTAGTGGCCTTTAATTTATTGTTTGGTTGCAAAGGTAGGGATAACTTATCCTAGGATTATCAATATATTAGTCTTGTGATAAGTTATCCCTCACTGGGGATGGGATAGTAATCCCATGATAAGTTATCATGGGATAAGGTGTGTAAATTAACAAAATACCCCCCTTAAACTCTCTTTTATACACCACTTTTACATTCATAGATATTAACATAATTTTTAACAACATTTATAATAACATTCACAACCTTAATTATTCGTTGTTTTTATGATAAATATATTTTTCTATTAAAAAATAACATTTTATAAATACAATTTTTATTTATGAATATATTATAAGTTGAATTTATTTGCGTAATTATTATGTTTATTTATATTTTGATTTCTCTTAAAATGTTCACTCCAATTACATATTTTTCATTAAATAGTTTATTACTCACTTAAAAATTATATTTTATCTATAATTAAAATGTAGATAACTTTAATAATAAATTTTCTTTTACTTTAATAAACTTAAAATGAAAGTTTTATTTTTAAGCTAAATAAG
>JAJOOD010007188.1:0-13652 GCA_029582525.1 Solanum tacnaense | reverse complement strand
TCTTTTTCTTCTTCTTCTATGAACTAGAGAGAGTTTTTGAAGAGAGAATGATTTTGGAAATTATAATTTGAAGAATGAAGTTATAACCCTCATTTAAATGTTCTAATATACCTAAAATAATAAAAACTTCTTAAAATAAATACCCAAACATTTAATTAGCCAAGGGGGAAATTTACCAACCCACCCTTGTCTTGGCCGGCTTTGGACAGCTTTTACAGTGCCCAAAGACGTTGACTTCAAATTCAACCAAACTGACCTATAAACTCATTTCAAACATGTATACAACTTTATCAACTACTAACACGCATGTGAAGCTCTAATTATCCTATTTCATTTTGAGGGGTGTTACAAGTAAGATGCTGAAGCAGGCAACATTTTGTCGGCGTGCCTGCTTCAATAAGAGTATTTTTTGGAAAAAGCAAAAAAATCATTTTTTATTCCAAATTTAATTTAATTAGAGTATAACTATTTTCGAAATAGTGTGACCCATTTTAGTTACACTCTTTAGTTTTAAATTCATACCTCTTTAGTTATAGTTTTATTACTTTAAATGTCATTGATATTTGTGTAAATTTTGTAACTACTTTGAGTAAAAAATCCAAGGTCAATGAAAAAAATACTTCAATTATGGATATTTCAATGGGCTCCCTCATATTAGGTTTTCTAGAAAAAAGAATGAGATGATTTACTACCACACTTATATCTATCTATTTATTTGTCGATATAATATTATTTAGTGAATTTTTTTAAATCATCAACACCACTTAAAATTTATCAATATTAATAATATTTATCAAGTATTCAATTTACACATAATTAGATGATTTCTAGCGCGCACACACACATACACACACACTAGATTCTGGACATGTGTGTTATCCCGCGTAGTTTTTATTATGATTAGAATTTTATGAAAACACGCGTGTAATGAGTAATAAAATGCAATAACTACAAATAAATCTTTAAAAGTGTGACAAAAAACACCAAATAAGGAGTGTATGTTTAATGTTTAAAATTAATTCCTTTTAAGCAATCAATTGTAAATTTTGAACTTTGGTTAGTAATTAGCAAATTTCCAATGAAGTCACAAATGGATAATTTGAGCCCAAATAAAAATATGAACTTATGACAAAAAAATCATAAAAATTAATTTAAAGCAATTTAATAGACAGAAAATGCACACAAAGGGAAAAAAATACAACATACACATCCTTCTTGTGACTTAATTGATCAATGTCATTAGGATTTACACTTTTGGAACCTATATGTTTGCACCATCAACTTTGGAAATGAGCTAAAAATGTCTGGTAAGTTTCCAATTAAAAAAAGGGACAAGTGGGCCCCTTTTTTCTCTATTTTTTTTGTTTTTAATATTAATAAAAAGGCCTAAAATACTATTTTTAAAAATTTTAAGGACTTAAAATAGCTTTTTTAAAATTGTGATAAAAACTTAAATACTATTTTTTTTTATTTCCATTAGTTTTTCAAGAGCTTCTTTTCATAGGAACGACAGGGGAACAAGGCCAACGAACGGACTCTTGGACGAAAGAGAGATATATTTTTTCAAATTTTTTGCTTCCTCTTCAACTTCAAAATTATTAAACATTTTCTGTTGTATTTTCTTCCTGATCATACAAGGTAAATTTTCTTTTCTTTTCTATTTCAAAAGATTAAAACTAGGGTTTCATAAAGAAGCAAATCATTATCATCTACATATGATACTTTTTTGTTATTTTGCATTGCATTTACTCCGTTTGAACTTGAAATTATCTCAAAAGGGCTTTTTGGTAGGTATAAAACTATTTTGTGTTAATGAATTTAGTAATCCATTTTAGTTGTTTCATCCAGCAACTTTCGTATTTGTCTGGACATCTACTGAAGTTATTTGTAGAAATAATTGGGCATATTTGTCAAATACAAAATTGTCCAACAATTGCCTGTAGTTATCGAAAGACTAGAGAAGTTGTCCCTACAACTACGATAGTTGTTGGACAACTGTGTTAAGTTGTGGGATAAATAATATAATTATTGATGTTTTTCACCCGGTTATCCACAATGGAGCCCGACTAAATTCGGATTCGTGCCGGAAAGTCTCACATTGGGGGGTAAAGCGCTCCCTAACAAAGGTAACTCCATACCCAAGGGGGCTTAAACTCCTTTTCTACTGATCTTATTCAATTAATTTTATACTATTTACTAATTTTTAACTATTTTAGTATAGATATAATGCGCCAATATAAGAGGAAGAGAATTAGAACATCTTAATCCAATCCAGATGCTAGAGAAAATACTAAGAGCTTAACTGATGCTAGAAAAAGAGGTACTGCAACACTTCAAAGTATCAGTGGAGAAAAAAGTAATGAAAATAGCGGCAAACAATCTAGTGAGATGGAAAAAAATAGTAAGAACGGCAGTGACCTATTAGGTAAAGAAAAAAATGATAAGAATAGCAACAAAAATTCAGGCAAAGAGAAAAAAGATGATGAGAGTGATGTAGATAAATTAAGTAGAGAGGAAAAAAGTGATGAAAGTTATGGAGATAAATCAAGTTGAGAAGAAAAAAGTGATGAAAGTGAAAGTGAGCAATCAAATGAAAAATGAGAAGAAGGTATTGATCCTCTCCAAATTATGTTAAAATCATTTTCAATGTACGTATAAATTTAAGACTTACTTGAATGTGTTCAGGTCTTATGATTCAAGAATCAATGCGAGAGTCAATTTTGGAGCTCAATTTGTTGAGTTTAGAAAGATTCTAATCACACAACATATTGAAAATGATTTTAAAAAATCTTACTTTGTCACTTTTTGAAGTTGGATAAAGATGCAACAGTACAACTTTCAATGAAGCTAGTACACGATTTTTGTCTTCATCATATATTTTCTGAAAAGAAAGAAGAGGTGTGGATTGATTATAATGGTTTGCATATTTGTTTCGGCATTAATGAATTTACTATTATGACTGGACTCGATGTCATTCTCTTACTCCTTTAAGTCAGCAATTAGCAAAAAGTAAAAAAGAAAGTGAAATTTTGATTGATAAAGTGTGTAAATCTCCATATGTTGTTGTACTCATAGAAAAATGTGTAATCCAAGCTTAACCAAAAAGTAAAAGGTTGTTATTAGTATTGTTTGATTTTTGCTTTGTATATTGTGTTAAAAAAATGCAGATAAGAAGATAGACATTAATTGGTTAAAGATGGCGTCAAAAAAAAGAGTTTGATTCATACCCATGGGGTCGAGAAATCTTTGATCTTACCATTAAGTATCTTTTGAAAGAGCTAGATTCAATCAAATCTCAGTACAATCTTCATGGCTTTCCGTGGGCTTTGCCATAAGTAATTAAATCGATGTTTTCATTTTATGATTTTTAGTTAAATTATTATTTTACTTTATTATGTATACTTGGATATTTTTAATTTTAATTGTAGGCTTGACATTTGAAACTATTCCGACAATTCAACGATTTGGCAATAATTCTTCATCTGAAAGAACAATTCCAAGAATGATTAAATGGATGTCTGCAACACCCGCTTACAAGATAAATGTTGATCCTATTTATAAGACAAAAAAACAAGTAAGACTCTATCTACATAAAATTAAATGTTTTATGCAATAGTTAAATAACAATTGTAATTTTTAAACAACTGAACTTATTGTTCTGACAACTACTTTGGTTGTCCGGCAATAATAAAAATTGTACACATACAACTAAAGTTGTTGTTGGACAATTAATTTATTTTAAAAAAAAAAAAAATATATATATATATATATATAATATTAGTTGTGTTATGTAATATTTAATTACTAATGTAATTATTAGACAATTGTACTTATTGTTCCCACAACTATTTCAGATGTCCAACAATAGTAGAAGTTGTTCCCACAATTACATACAACTGAAGTTATTGTTTGACAATTGTATTATTTAATTTAGACTACATAGATTTTTTAATTTTTTTTAAAATGCAAATACAAAATCAGGTTGTTCACCCTTTTCTTTTCCAACAAACATAAAGAAGGAATTTTTTTTTGTTCAAATATTGAGCCCTATGAAGATAGATCAGATCCAAAAATTGATGTTTTAAAAGAAAAGTTGACACTTGTAAGAATCATGAAGTTGAATATAACTATTGGTGAGGAGGATCTTGGTATAACTGGTGGAGAATATAGTGTTGTGAGAGATTATGATATTGTGAGGGACGGTGATGGTCAGATTGTTTTAGATACTTGTAGATTTTTTGGTGATGTAGAAAAAGGTGACTCATATCAAGCTGATCTTGAGAGGGGAGGAGATACACCGGGTGTGATAATGTGAATACATCCAATGTTGAGTGTCGTTGTAAATGTGAGACATGTTGTGATAAGTATGAAATCCTTTTGAATGAAGTAAAATCTTTGTCAACAAAATTTGATGGACAACAATCAAAGAGGACTATATATTCGAGTTATGCAAAAAAATCTCCTTGTACTCCTGCGTTTAAAAGAAGGTTGGCCAAGGTAAAAGATGCAAGAAAGAACAAATTGGAAGTGAATTTGTACAAACCTCTTGATGTGGTGAAAATAATAATTTTTAATGTATTCATTATTAAGAAGGAAGAGGAAAGAAAAATGTATTTGAATGGAAAATTCAATTATCAAGTCTTGGTGAACATGATTGATCCATATTTTTTATTGAGTGCAAGGTAAATATTACTAATTTTTAATTGATTTAATTGTTTATTGATATTAAATTGACTGTCAAATTTTTTGTAGCATGTTGATGAGATCTTGTCCCTTATGCGCAAGCCAGGCACTATAACCAAACAGATCTAATTTTGGATATACATTTCTACAACACCTTGTATGATCAGTACAAGAATTTGAGTGATAAGATTTTAGTGAATGGTGCACCACAAATACATTAGGCACTCACATTGTTTAAGATAGACAATGACACACTCAAATACTGTAAGGGTGAAAGACCTTATCCATATGGCCAAAAGTGGAATGGAGTAAAAAGAATTTACACTATGATGAACATAAAGAATACATACTTTATTGCACTTGAGTTTTTGATGGAGAAAGACTCGATTCAAGTTTATGATTACAATAGTCATGTGTGTGATGAGCCAACTTCTCTGACATTGATCCAACTCATTCTCGAATTGTGGCCCAAACTACTCAAGCAAAGCGATATGTTCAATCATTTGTCTAATTTTTTTGGAATGATGCATGATCATATGAGCGTCTAAAGGATGTGCCAATTAACAGGTTTTGTGTAACATGTGGACCATATGCTTGTGTTTTTATTGATCATTTTCTTGTTGGGATGGATATGAACTGCCTTAATGATAATTAGGTGGATAATTTTAGGATGAAATATGATGTTGTGCTGGAGAATGAATTAACTCCTTGAGAGAGTAGTTGTGTATGAAAGTGGATTTTGTACTTGATTTACAAAATATTTGGATCACTATTTTGTGTATTTGTTATCAAATATTTTTGTGTGCTAGTTTTTGATATAATTATTTCAGTTTTTGTGTATTTGTTATCAACTACTTTAATTGTCTCTACAATTGCTTTAATTATTCATGGTATTGCTTTAGTACTTCAGACGTTTCTACAACTATTTAGTTGTTCGTACAATTGCTTAGTTGTTTGGACAACTGTTTTAGTTGTTCATGCAACTATTTAGTCGTCTGTACAATTCCTTCCATTGTTCCATGCAACTGTTTAGTTGTCTGTACAACTGCTTCAGTTGTTCCTACAATTAGTTCAGTTGTTCCTGCAACTGCTTCAGTTGTTATTAAATTACTTAGTTTATATTTTCTAATTCGATCTTCATTTATTATTAAACGACTTAATTTATACTTAATAATTTATAAAATAACTAGATCGATCTTCAATTATTATTAAACGACTTAGTTTATACTTAATAATTCACAAAATGACTAGATTGATCTTCAGTTATTATTAAAAGACTTAATTTATACTTAATAATTTACAAAAATAACTAGATCAATCTTCAATTATTATTCAACGACTTAGTTTATACTTAATAATTCACAAAACGACTAGATCGATCTTCAATTATTATTAAACGACCTAGTTTATACTTAATATTCACAAAATGATTAGATCGATCTTCAATCATTATTAAACGACTTAATTTATACTTAATAATTACAAAATGACTAGATCGATCTTCAATTATTATTAAACGACTTAGTTTATACTTAATAATTTACAAAATGACTAGATCGATCTTCAATTATTATTAAACGACTTAGTTTATACTTAATAATATATAAAATGACTAGATCAATCTTCAATTATTATTAAACGACTTAATTTATACTTAATAATTTATAAAATGACTAGATCGGTCTTCAATTATTATTAAACGACCGGTCTTCAATTATTATTAAACGACTTAGTTTATACTTAATAATTTACAAAATTTAGATCGATCTTCAATTATTGTTAAACGACTTAGTTTATACTTAATAATTCACAAAATGACTAGATCGATCTTCAATTATTATTAAACAACTTAGTTTATACTTAATAATTCACAAAATGACTAGATCGATCTTCAATTATTATTAAACTGACGATTCTTTCACATATGATCTTTTTCGTGAATTCGACATCAGTGATCTACGGTCATCCTTTCTTCTTTTCATTTCAAAAAGGAATAGTTGGCTGATAGGTGCCCAACCCAGGCCGGGACATTAATTTATACTTAATAATTCACAAAATGACTAGATCGATCTTCAATTATTATTAGACAACTATGCAAAGTTGTTAGACAACTTTCCAATAACGATGGACAACTCTTCAATATCGTTGGACAACTAATGCAATTCTCTTACTTCATTGAACATTGCATTAACAAACTAGCTTGTCCTTGAAAATTTTACCTTTATAAAGCATGTGTCGTCATTATCCATGTGGCTGTGTTGTGTTGGTACAAAATGTTGAGAAGCGTCCCCGTTTATAGGAATATCAATAGTAACAGGATGTTCTTCATCATTTGCAACTAAATTCGCTGTATCTGCTATCTTTGTATTCTTAAAATGGGTCTACTTCGATCATCTAAAAAATCATAAATCACGATATTTCTTATCCCAGAAGGAGCTCTTCTTTGCTTTTCAATGAAGCTGGACATGTAAATAATATAGAGATCATCTTTATCACAATTTAACTCAAACCTAAAAATAATGATCTCAACCAACTCATTATATGTAACATTCTCGCTTATCTTTATTGTAACTGTTTCTCGACTCCTTGATCACCAAGTATAACGAGTAGGATTCCCTGCCCATTCACCATGTAAATCATCTGCTAGTATTATTTGATCTTTCAAAAATGGACACAATACGTGAAAACATCACAAAATATTTCAACTAGTGAGACACTCATCAAACAACTTTGAAATCACTAAAGAATATTGATTACTTGTTTTTATTTCGTTGTTTCACAACTATCAACAATAGTTAGAAACTTTTAGTAGATTTAGGATTTTTTTATAATTCTTCAATTATTTATTTAAATAATTAATAATTTGTCCATAATTATATTATTTTTCTTAACAAGTAATCAATTGACCAACAACAGAACACAATTGTCGAACAACTGCACTAGTTGTTGGGACAATTTCTATTATCGCCGAACAACTACAGATAGTTGGTTGGACATCAACTGACAGACATATTTAATTATTTCAATAAACAACTTCAGTAATTTTCCGAACAACTACGAAAATTGTTGACTGAAATAATCAGTTTGGGTTCACTAAACCCAACTTAAGAATGGACACAAAGTGATTTTTATACTTATTAATAATGCTTTTTTGATTTATTCAAAGCTCAAACAAAATAAATGCAATACAAAAAAACTCATATATATATATTTGATCTTCTTTTTTCATGATTTTTTTCTTGATAGATCTTCTTAATAAAAGCACATATTTTTTAGATAAAGGAAGGTGAAGAACAACAAAAAGAAGAAGAAGAAAGGGATTGGCAAATATGCAGTTGAAGAAGATCGATGAAGTTGAGAAAGAGCGGTTTTTTTTTTGTCTATTTTGGTAAAATTTTAGATATTTTAAGGTAAAAAAATATAGAGACAAATGTGTAAAAGTTAAAAGTTTGGGACTATTGAAAAAATGTCTTTTAACCTAATTAATATACTTTATTTATTTGTCACTTCTACCCAATATTTAAGACTTGAAGAACTCCAACCTAATTGACTAACTAGTTTGTCCCTTTTAGTAGACCTTTCCAACAACTTTTATCATAAATTTTCCCTGTGGTGCAAGTCTGGTGAATGAATTGTTTCTCCAGATGGTTGCTTGAATATGTTGTGAAGATATTAACGGACAACATTGGTGAATGAATTGTCTTTGCTATCAATCGTATTTTGGCAAGCGAAAGGAAACCTGAAAGCTTTAAGAAATCTTATTTTCAGTTAAGCTATTACTCTCTCTATGCTTCTTCCCCAACATCTCACCAATAACATTGTTTTTGTGTAATCTCTAGTATGGTGGAATTTGAAGTATCACTACTTCAAGATAAAATATCTAATTTAATTGCTAGTGCAATGTTCATCACAATTTCTCTCGTGTCGTTAGAGTTGTCTTTATGCTTGTAGCGATGGTTATTTCTGTTTCTCTGAAAAACTCCAATGATTTCTTGCTTAGATCAGTAAAATTTGAGTTGATTTAGAGATAATAGTTCGAGGGTGGCTAAAGTCTTCATACTTCCAAGTATATTCTCTTTTTTTTCAATTCTTTCAAAAAAAAATTACCGATATCATTTTAGATTTTTCTGCTTTGATTTGAGTTTATCTTTGATGTTGTTGTATATCTGAGTTGGTGTAAGTTTTTCTTCTCCTTTCAGATTTCTATGTTTTGGTGTACATGAATCTTCACAAATTTTAATCAAGTTTTTAGCTTCTACTAAATTTTTCTTTAATCATGTGTTTTGGTTTTGGTTGCTTCTACTATCGTCTGCTTTTTTTTCTTGACTTCATTTTGAATTTTTCTCTTCTCCTTCTTGGTTTCTTAGTTTGAGTTTCATATTTCTTCGTTACTATGTAACATGACATTTTCTTACTGCATCTTCACATTCATGTCAGTACAATATTATGTCAGGTTGCCTTCTACTATATGAAGGGTGTTTGACAATATGCCTAAGAGCTTGTTTGGATTAGCTGCTGCTTTTAAGTCAAAATAACTTTTAACTAGTTTTATAGTGTTTAAGTTTTGAATGTTTTTAATTGAGGGTATTATACTAATTTAACATTTAAGTTTGAGATTTTATGTTTATTAAGGTCATATAGATTTTAGTTGAGGTTATTATAGTAATTTAACATTTAAGTTTGAGAGTTTATGCTTTTTTTTTAAGGTAACATAGATTTAATTGAGGGTATTGTAGTAATTTAATATTTAAGTTTGTGAATTTATGTTTTTAAAATGATATAGAACATAGATAAAAATAGATAGAATATATATGATAATAAAATGACATAAATAGTCCCTTAACTATAAGAGTAGGTCTAAAATGATCCCTTAACTATACACTTAGTGGATTTAGTCTTTTAACTATTTCAAAACTTATCAGTTTTGGTCCCTTAACTATACACTTACCAATTTTAGTCCCTTAACTATAAACTTATCAATTTTAGTCCTTTAAGTATTCAAAACCTGATAATCTTTGTCCATTTTTCTAATACAAATAGCTTAGGTTTATATTAACGGAATTCATGCCTTGAGAAATTAAATTCTTTAGCAATTTTTTCTGTTATTTCTCTCTCCCCGCTACTTTTTCTTCAAATTAACCTTATGCGAAGAACCTTAACCTCAACGATTTAAAATAAAATTCACGAGGAAAAAAAATATAAGTTATAATTTTTTTCACATAGGATAAAATGAAGCATATTATTGCTACTAATGACTTGAATATGTTAAAACTTTATTAGAAAAAGAAAAAAATTATTACCCGTTAAATCCAAAGTTTGTACTCCAACGACTTTATTGAACGAAATTTGTTTAATTTTTCAGAAATTGAAATTTATAAAATGGTAGATTTGCAGTTATTCTATTCATTTTATTTCACGTAAAGAAATTTGAGTAAATTAAATAAAATCCACATTGATTAGCATATTCAAGTGCGGATTCAAGTCATTAACAATAATTATATGCTTAATTTTGTTCTCCATTGAATAAAATTAGGACTTATATCTTCTTTCCTCGTTAATTTTATTTTGAATTGTTGACGTTATTGTTCTTTCATAAAGATTAGTTTGAAGAAAGAAGGACGGGGATGGAGAAACAACTTAAAAAATGAGTTAAAGATTTAATTTCATGAAGATTTCGGTTAATATAAACCTAAACTATTTGTATTAAAAAAATGGACAAAGACCAAATCGGATAAGTTTTTGAATACTTAAAAGACTAAAATCGGTAAGTTTATAGTTAAGAGACTAAAACCGGTAAATATATAGTTAAGAGACTAAAGTTAATAAGTTTTTGAATAATTAAAAGACTAAAAATACATTAAATATATAGTTAAGAGACCATTTTAGATCTATTCATATAGTTAAAGAAATATTTATGTCATTTTTTTTGTGGAATATACATAGATAGAATGATAGTGCGTTCAAATTTATAACGTTGGGTTATTGTGTTTAGTACAGAGGGAAGTGAAGTAGGAAACTTTAATAGCGCAAGCAGTGGGAAGAGTATTTTTGCTGCCAATGGTATCAATGGAGAAGAACCTTCTCCACCGAAAACAATCACTTTACCAATCTTTGGTATTTATTCATCTTCCTTCATTCTTCTCTACTCTAGTCTAGTCTACTTCCTCTTTTTTACTTTCAATTTTATCTTTTCATCAAAACAGGATGCGAATTTTGGGATTCAGAAGGAGGTTTACAGGGGTCAACAATACAGCCAAATATATTTTGCTAGGCTCCATTTGATGCGAACTCTCCTTTACTCTCTCATTCCCAATTGGAAACCCCATTTACCTGGTAATTACTTTTTTCTTTTCTTTTAGGGCTTCAATAACCTGATAAACTTCCCAATTCATGATTGTACTTCCCATCTTTATCACTTGTGTTTGATTAATCTCCATATTTTGGTGAATATTTCTGGTCATCTTTCTTCTGCTACTTATATTGGTTAGTTTTTTTAAACAAACTGCTATATTAGGAGTTCTGACGTTTGTATTTATGGACATTTCACTAACTTGTGTCCATTATTAAAGAATGGAAGAGTGCAAGTTGCTTACTACTCAACTGAACTATTTAGGTTTTTACTTGCTATTGTTGGAATCATTTAGAGCTTACTTATTGGTGCTTAGAACGTTTACTCAAAATATTACATTTTTCCTTGTGTTTTGTTTCCGTATCCTTGCAGTCTGTACTGTTCTGGGATTAGAGGAAGGCAAAGATTGCATTATAGTTGGGACACTCTACAAGCACATGAAGCTTAAACCTTCTATTCTGGATGAGTACTCTAAGGAGGTATAAGACGTTGATTTTCATAGCTAAAGTTTTATTTTAGAACCAGTCTTGTGGAGATATGTCTTGTTCTTGTGTGTTAACATATCCCTTCTTTAAGCGATTACTAATCAAACTTGGTTATACAGAGATCTGTTTCACCGCTTGTACAACGTCATAACTTTACGCACCTAGATGATAATTTAGTTCTGGAAGATGAGAGCGGAAGAGTCAAACTAAGTGGTTGTTTGCTGCCGTCTACATATGTAACAGGTGAGTACCTTTAGCTCAATCCTGTCATGTGGCTGGACTGTTGTGCAACTGATTTTGGTTCTATAAATGAGGGCTTTATAGCTGGTTATCTAATGCCATTTTTGGTTGGAGATGTTGTCACTGGTTGACGCTGCTTTTCTATAGGAGAAAGTTATTTGACTTATGAAATGAATTGCTTTTACATATGTGAATCTTTCGTCGTAGGAAATATTATTGCATTGCATGGAAAAGAAACTAGTGCTGGTGAATTTTTGGTTGAAGATGTTCTAGAGGCTGGCCTACCACAACAAATAGAGCGGCCAATTCAACTAGGTATCAAGTACCTAACTTCTCTTTGTTTAGTTGTCTATGACATTATCCAGTGATATGTGCTTGTGTTCATTGAATACTGCATCCATATAGGCAATATTATTTTTTTCATTTTAGGTCTCTGATTGGCACGTCTGGGGTCATCATATAAGTTTCTGCCCAAAAAATCGAGCTAAAATTTCTTTAGTTTAGCCTACCCTTTTTCCTAGGATTGTTTTGATAAAAGCATGCTTTATTCTATGTGAACAATATGAATTTGAATCGTGGAAGTAGAGTAGATCCTGGCCAACACACTGTGTAAGCTTAGTTGATAACCTAGGATGCAAAGTAGCCTCACTGCCTACTAAATACCTTGGCATGCCATTGGGTGCAATGAACAAGAGCTACTAAAGTGCCGGAAAGATGTAAAAAAAGCTGGCAAGGTGGAAGAGTCCGTATTTATCCGGGGGGGGGGGGGAGACTGACACTTGAAACTGAGTAATGGATGCCCTTCCCACATATATGATGAGTTTGTTAAAAGAAGTTTAATCAGCTGAGGAGAACTTTACTATGGTAAGGGAACAAGGTGAAGCAAAGGTACAATCTGGTAAAATGCCGATCTCGTAACTCTTCGCAAAAGCCAAGGAGATTTAGGTATAAAGAGACTCGGTCTACAAAATACTAGTCTATTACAGAAATGGTTACAGAGATTTTGCAATGAAGATATGACCCTATGGAGCAGCTTCATCTCACCAAAGTATGGGCTTCCGAATCACTGGATCACCAAGGGAGTTGCTTGAACGTTTGGCTGTTCTGTGTGGAAAACCATCAGAAGATTGTGGCCTCTCTTCAATACCAACTTGACCTTCAAGGTTGGAGATGGTTGACAAGCTTCTGGAATGAGCAATGCATAAGTGAAGATAAGTTGATGAATCTCTTCCCAGATATATACATCTTAAGCCTACAATAGAATGTCACTGTTTCTCAAGTGTGGAGTCCTCAAGGTTGGGACCTAATTTTTAGAAGGGCCTTAAGTGATTGGAAGGTTGGTAGAGCAGCAAGTTTGCTGTAGGTACTGAATGCTTTCTCAGGAATCTCCATTGGCCTTTACAAGCCAATTTGGAATTTGCACAACAAGAGGGTATGTATTCACTGTGAAAAGTGAAATTGTGCTACTGGGGAATGAATAACAATCAATCACTGACAGTAGTTTGGTCTTGGAAGGTAAAAATTCCTCTCAAAGTCTCTTGTTTCACATGGCCGGTGATCAGAAGAGCCTGTTTCACCAGTGAAGTGTTGCAAAGAAAAGGTTTACAGATTTGCTCAAGGTGTTATATGTGTGGACAAGAGACAAATGTCAATGACCATCAATTCTTGCACTGCAAAACAGATGTAAATCTGTGGAACATGTTCTTGTGTATACTAGGGTGACTTGGGTAATGCCCAAGGCTACTTTTGAAGTGCTAAACAACTGGAAAGGAATTGGAAGAAGAGGGGCCGAGGAAGACCGGAGGAAGAGTGTTCCAGCTTGCATCTAGTGGACACTATGAGTTTTTTGTGTGAATATATGGTTTACCTTTATCTCAAAAAAATAAATTTCTGTC
>JAJOOD010007186.1:0-67024 GCA_029582525.1 Solanum tacnaense | reverse complement strand
GAAAATGATCAAAATGATCCTTCATGTATAGGGGTTGAATTATTTTGGTCCTTCATATATATCAGTTTATCTAAATGGTCCTTAATGTATGTATAAAGAGTATCAATTTAGTCCTAGACCTAAAATCTAACTGAAAACATAAAAAAAATTGTTAGATTTAACAGAGGGTCCCAAGGAATTGACAGATGACAGACCCTTCTTCCTCCATCCACTTTCGTTCACCATCAAGACTGTTCTTCCTCAATCTGCTTTTGTTCACCATCACCACTGCAGACCTTTCTCCTCAACTTCCTTCTTTCGTCATTTGAGGTCCATAAGAAAAATAATACACACTACACCCATTTCATTTCCATCGAAATAAAATGTTCAAGCTTCCATTAACATACATAAAGAAGAAGAAGAAGAAGAAGAAGATCATCAGATAAAAGACTCCATTTATTCTCTCTTGTTGAAGCGATCTATGGGGAGTATATAGCTTTCTTTTCGTTTTATCCTTTTCAAAATTAGTAATTTTTTCATTCTATTTTTAAAATTTAATGGTAAAATTTTAACGGATAGAAATAGAAAACAAAAACCTTACAAATATTCTTTTGAAATTTAAAGAAACTTTTGTGTGTGTGAGAGGATTTTGGGAGCAGAAATTGTAGAAGAAATGGCAAAAGAAAGAAGGTGAAGGAGAAGCAATGGTGGAAGAAAGAGGGAGGAAGAAGGGGCCCACCAAGTGTGGGACCCAACAGTTAAGTTTAACAGTTTCTTTATGTTTTGTTAGATTTTAGGTCTAGGACCAAATTGATACTCTTTATACATACATTAAGGACCATTTAGATAAAGTGATATATATAAATGATCAAAATAATTCAAACCCTATATATAAAGGACCATTTTGATCATTTTCTCGGATTATGTCATCCACAACATGTCGGTCTGGACATGTGGCGTAATTTTGTCCGTAGGTTCGATATTTAATAAATGACGGATCGGTGGATAAGATTATGACACGTGTATATTCGTTAATATAAAGGATATATATGCTCTAGTTTTTGAACGACATGGACACTAATGTCCCAAAAGTATGACGGAGGGTATCTGCATACCATTAACGATAGTTCGGGGTATATTTGTCCTTTTTTTCCTTGATTAGCAAAAAGAATGTCCATAAATAAACTATTAAGGTGTGTTTGCATTTATTTGGTTGATGGTTGTAATTGACATTTTTTAATTTGGTTGGTGGGAAAAATAAATGGGATGGTTTTGTAAAAATTAAAAAAGTTAAGGTAATTTTTTTAAAAAATTATTATAGTAAAAAGTGAAAAGTAAAAACATCTCTTCAACCACCTCAAGTTGTATTTGATATTTTTTTTATCAAGAATTCCGAAATGAAGTGAATAAATATTCCAAAATAAAGTGAATAATACTCATAACCAAACGCCTTTTAGTGGGTGTTTTTTTTTTGGTTAAAAGGATACTTCTATTAATACTTAATTGTTTAATACAAAGCTACTTGTAGCAGCAGAATATGAGACTAAGGGGTCGGTAGAAAGATTGATAATGCAGAGATTAGTAATGCAGGGATTAGCAATGCATGAATTAACAATGCAGGGATTAGTAATGCAGAGATTATTTTTTATCAAGTGTTTGTTTCATTATTTCTCACCTAATTTTGTGTGGTTTAAAACTCTACAAGAAGCTTATTTCCAATTATACCCTTAAATTATTATGTGTTTTTTTTTATTTTATATATAACATTATGACATATTTTCATGCTCATTCCATTGGTAAGCTTCAGTGCATTCCATTGGCCAATATTTCGCATTTAAGTTTAAAGTACGAGCTTGAGCAAGAATCCCTGTCGCATCATCATACATACTGCTACATTGATTTATGAATGATACAAGTTGGAATTTCACGACTTTAATGAAAACATAGAGGGGTCTGGGAATTAAATAACCATACAAGATAAGTGCAATGAGCAAATGCTAAAGGCAGACAACTCAAGCTCGCTTAGATCAGTTGAATTACTGATATTGTCAAAAGGTTGCAGATACCACCATTTTGGCATGTCGAATTTTATATTTAATTCAAAACTAATGGAACTAAAACATGATATAAAGAGAAGGAGGCTGGAAAGCAAATAACATGATCCATGACCAAACTAACATATTTCCATGCTTTAATTCCAATCATTCACATTTCAATATGTACAGAGAAAAGGAGAAGCGAGAATCAAGTACATCAATTGACAAAAAAAATCCAAATAAGCACATTTACATACATCATTTCAGTTTATCACAAGTGACATCACATTCAAGTTTTTCCATAGATTTTAGTTACACAAAAGCTATTATCCTCGTGTCCATCTTATGCCAACCATTTTCAATATAGGACATAACAGAGGTATCAAAAAGTAACATTGCAATCAAACCTTTGAAGGTCTTCAGTTAAGCAAAAATAGCAAAATGGACTCTCCACTTATCTTGAAGTCTACGATACTTTAAAGTTTATCATTGATGATCATAAACATCATAGTTTGACGCTCAAGTTCACCCATGCGTATAAATAATTTCATCTTTTTGACATCATCACAAAGAACCATTGTTGCTTTGATGCGTTGCTCTGTGGATTACAACTCAAATATGGGAGATTCAATGATGGAATAAATTTGATCACGAAGATCAGATTGGTCGCGATTTCCAATCTTGTCAATCAAAGCACCCATTCGTTTGTCTTGACTGTCAGTAAAAAAATTTATAACCTCCACCATACCGTTAAGAAATGTCTCGAAATCATTTTCCAAAATCTTTTTTCTTTTCTTGCAATTCTCCTTTTCATTGACATTAGATGATCTTTTGGTATACTCACCTTGTTTATTGGTTTGTTGAGATTCAGCTTCTTCGGGTTCAAATGCGCCAGTATTTTCATTTTGAGATGCTTCAGGAAATGCAGTAGCTCCAGTAGCATTTTCAGCTTCTCCCGTAGTCATATTAGGTCTATGACTAGAACCGGCTTCTTCATCGCCATCAAGATCAATAGGAAATTCCAAACTCATGTTGTTAAACAGTCTTAAAGATTGACTCCTTTGAATTTCCTCAACAGCATCTACTGGTCCTTCTGCAAACTCTCATGTTGCTCTATCCCTGCCAAAGATTTCCTCCCAATCCGCAAACATCGGCCATTTTTTGGTATCCATATTTTTGGCATTTGGATCAACCTAGAAAATAATCATAAAATAAAAGGCATGTGGCATCAGGCAGATAGTGTAAAAAAAATTATAATAACTTTTATAAAGTATAAATTACCTTTAGAAAGTCATCCCAAAATTTGGGATCATCAACTATTATAGTTCCATCACTATATTGAAATCCCAATCCACTTCGACTCTTTAGCATGGCTATACTCGCATAACATTTCTTCCACTATCTTGTTTTAGATAAGACATGTGGTTCACCTTTCAATCCGCTGTTAGGATGATGTTTGCGTAAATAACATTCTAGCTCTTTTAGGTATCCCGACCTAAAGGTTCCATTATCATTTCTCCAACCATTAATACATAACTCTTTTAATCCATCAATAAGAGTCTGTTCTTCTGCTGCAGTCCATGTCCTTCGAGTCGAAGGAGTTGAATTTCTTGATCTTTTTGACGTGTGTGAAGATGTTTGATTACTCATTTTGACTTTATATTCTTGTAGAATAGAATTTTTAAAAAAAAACAGGAAGAGATTATAATAATAGTGCACATATTTAATAGTTGAATAAATCTATAACCATGTCATGAGATAAGAATTGATTCTGGAAACACTTGATATAAAAAATAAAATGCAAGAGAAACTGGTCTATTTATAAAGTGGTTGGCTCCCCAGATTATTAGCTTAAAAACTATTGCATTCAACAGGAAGTCATGCAAACATCCACAAGTGAGATTATGCCGAGAAACTGACTAGCTTCATGACAACAACATATCTAATGTAGCCTTTTCGAAAGCATATACATTTCAGTCAAAGGGACTCATGTTTTCTTTATTCTTAAAAAACATTCCTGCGACATATCTACCTTGTGTGTTAGGAAGCTTTATTATTGTTAAATCCATAAATTCATCTGCATTTGATCAAAACTAACTAAAGTATGCTTTATTTTCCCAAAGTCCAGAAGGAAAAAGAGAGCGAACTAAAAACAAAAGAAACATCTAGAACGAAATTCTTCGATATAACTAAATAGAAAATAAAGACGAGTACCACAAAAGAGTACAATCCATCAGAAAAGGTTAAAGTATGTGTGCATTTTGGGTCGCTAAAGAGTTAAAGACGTATGGTGCATAGAAGTAACAGTTTTTTATTAAACTTTTCATGCATAAGTTTTAGTAGTCGTAGTTCTTCAAGAAAGCATAACTAACACATATTAAGAAAATCACAAATTTCATAATAACATATTCTAAAAGTTTCAAGTACAAAAAGGAATCAAGACTCCCAATTAACTAGTATAAGATCACTAGCTCACTGAAGGAGAAGAGCTATTCTAACTTCTGATAAAATGTTTACCTTTAAAGCCCAAACTAGATAAGCTAATAACAAAAAAAGTATAATGTGTCATAACTGATTAGATCTTGTATTCCACATTGATTGAGATAATTCAGCCCTCCAAGTGGTCCACTCTTCAGACGATTCAACAACATCAATATGTTCAGGTTGATTCTCCACTTGCTCTTCCATATCTATGTCTAAAGGATCAACATCCATCTCTCTACGGATAAAGTTGTGAATCAAACAACAAGCACTTATAATTCTGTTATGAACTTTAATAGAGTACCACGAAGAGCTCCTAAGAATTGTCCAACGCCCTTTCAAGAGACCAAATGCCCTTTCAATAACATTACGAGCCCTCGCATGCTTCATATTAAAAAGTTCTTCTCGACATCGAGGTGTGGGGTTGTCACCTTGCCAATCTCTTAACCAATATCTATACCCTCTGTAGGGTGAAAGAAAACCTTTTCCATTTGTATATCCTCCATCACACAAATAATAATTACCTACAATATAAACATAAGACTTAGTTACTTTTCTATCCTTTTCATGTACAGGTACCTTTTCAAAAAATTAAATACACCATTCTTCTTGTGTTTTAATATGAATATATAACCATATATACATGGCATACCCTCAGGAATTTTTAAACCATTGCGTTGCACTATAGCATCTCATAATACACGGCCATCAGCAGTTGATCTTTCCCAACCAAGTAACACATAAGTAAAATTGAGATTTCTATCACAAACTCCCAATACATTAGTAGCTATATCTCCCTTCCTTGTTCTGTATCTTGGCTTGTACTCAGATGGAACTCTAATGTGAACGTAAGTACCATCTAGTGCACCTAAACAACCCTATAAAAATATAGAGTTATCTCACACTAAAAAAAATCTTAGTAAGATTATATTTTCTAGTAATGTATAGATGCTAAAATTAATCTCACCTACCTTAAACCATTTCCATCGATCTTCAATCTCATCCTCAAGTACCGGTTTAGGATTGACAAGTAACAATGGAGTTAGTTTAAGTATAGCTCTCAAGCATTCATTAAAAGCTTGACTTACGCTCCATCCAGATCTAATATAATCGACCTTGATTGATCTATTCTTCTCGTGATGAGCCAATATGTTTAAGAACATTGCTAGCTTTTCACTACTTGACATATATTTACCATCAGTCAAACCTCCGATATCCTTAGTTAATATAACTAAATTATGAAAGGCATTTCTATCCATTCTTAACTTATCGATGCACACACTGTCACTATCATTTATGATACAATTTAAGTGAGAAATATTTTTTGGAATTCGAGCACTCATACGGTACCTAATCTCACGCCCATTTCTATATCGTCTTCTTAGCGAATGACCATGAATAGCCATAAAAAGCCAAATAAGGACTACAAGAAATTGCTGGGACATTATCTCCTCAAGAATGATATATTCAGTAGTCGAAAGATGTTGAAGATCCATAGTAACACCTAATTTTTTCATAAAAATAAACAAAATCAATACACATAAAATGAGCAGAAATCCATAAATTTTAAACATAACAAGTTTCAACCCACAAAATACTAATTTAATTATCAAGCACATCTCAATACAGCTATTTAGAACCATTTTGGGAACAAGAACAAAAGAAAAGAAGAAAAGAAGAAAGTTCAAACCTTGTTATAAAAGCAAATAGTTGGAGCTGGCTAATAGTGAAGATGTTGTTCAGTATTAACCCTAAGTTGTTGCACCTTCTCCATCTCCAGAGAAGAAAAAAGCCCACCAAAGAAAAAGGAAAGGCGCCAAAAGCAGAACATTGTGGGTTTCTTTACAAATTGTGAAGAGTGTATAAAGAAATTGAGGGGTAGTTCAGTCATTTTGTTGCCTTATCCAAGGCTTACTAAACATGGTATTAGTAATCCCTAGGTATCCTTGGTATTAGATAAGACCATATATGGTGTATTAAGCTATCCATGTATTAGGTATGCTTGAGTTGAATTGTGCAACCAAACGTTGTATTGGATGGACTAAATTTTAATCCAAGGATTGTTTTAACTAATACATCCTACCAAATGACTCCTAAGGCCATAACTGGTCCATTTACATCAAAGTTAACATTAGTAATCCTTGAGTACATAGTTCGCAGAGTGTTTGCCCACACTAATTGATTTACAAACCCATGAGGAACTATAAAAAAAGTTGGTCTCCCAAATGTGTCTTGCTTGAGCCCTTCCTTGCTAAGCATGTCCGCCACTTTGTTCTGCTCCCTGAAGACGTGTGTCGGCAATGCTGCTTCCAGCCTCCTCATCAATGACCTGCATTCAAGAACCAAGTTAGAGTATGGGTGATTGCTATGTTTCATCAATTTAGTTAGTTCAATGGAGTTAGTTTTCATGTTCAAGGGTTTGACGTCATGTTCTAATGCAATGATGGGTCCTTGTCTAAGGGATCTTAGTTCTGCGAGTATGGGGTTTACATAGGCTTTCTTGCTCATGAAGCCTATAATCCAGTCGCCCTTATGATTTCTGATCACTTCTCCTATGCCACTATGACCAGGGCTAGATTTTACCGCACCATCAGTATTAAGTTTGAACCTGTCTGGCTTGGGGAATTCCCATTTAACCTGAATGGTATTTTTGGTTATGTTGTGTTGTTGTCTTTCCTGGATGATGTACTGAAATTCAATGGCTTGGTTGATCATATCATGATAGCCAATAGGAGATGATGTCCTTTTTTTTGTTGAAGCAATTGTTGTTTCTTTATAGCCGGATGGCCCAGAAACACTGAGGAAGGACAGTCCCCCAAGAGGCAATATTGTTGTACTCATGCTTGGCATTGGTACTCCAAATTTAGTGCCAGTTATCAATGGAGAGCGTGGTTCTATCCAACTTATGGGTAGAAGTATTGTGGGCCATGATGGTATCCCAAAATTCAGTAGCTTTAGGGCATGTGAAGAAGATATGTTCCAGATCCTTGCTATGCTGGCCACACACTTGGTAGCCCGGGTTGATGTTCAATCCAATCCTGTTGAGGTGGTAGGAGAAAGGGATCTTTTGATGGTGCATGAGCCAGAAGAAAATTTTGATTTTATTGGGGCATTGCAGCTTCCATATCCAATCAAACTGTTTGGTTCCATCCTCGACTTTATGGTTTGGGGAGGAGGATTGGATATAGGTGTATACAGAGCTGGTGGAGAACTTTCCATCTTTGGAAAAGTCCCAGGTTGGTTGATCTTCCAGGTTAGTGTTGTTGCTAACATGGATTGCCTCTATGCTAGCTCTGAGTTCCTCAGGCAGGTAAAAGGATATTGCATTAAAGTTCCAGTTGCCATTACTGATTACATCTTTTACCAAAAGTTCTTTTTCTCCCTTATTAAGAGGTCCTGCATTATATTGCATTATGTTCCTGATGGTCCCATGGTGATGGATCCATTTGTGATTATAGAAACTGGCCTTGGTTCCTTTGTTGACAACCCATCTAAGGCCTTCTTTGGAAGAATTTCAGCCCTGCATAACACATTTCCATGTTCTAGAGATGGGTTTCCTCCTCTAATCTATGACATGCTTAGAGTATTTGGTTATGAGGGTTTGCCCCTAAAGGCTATTAGGATTGTGAATAAGTCTCCAAGCAAGACTGGCATGAAGAGTTATGTTCCTAGTTTCACTTATGTAAAGACCCAGCCCACCATCTTTTTTATGCTTAGTGAGAGTGTTCCAGTTAGCAAGATGCATTTTCTTCTTTTCAGCATTAGTCCCCCAAACAAAGTTCCTTTGAATTCTATTAGTAAGTTTGTTGGTCTTGGCAGGGAGCTGGATGTACTGCATAATGTGGCTGGGGATGCTGCTAAGGGAGGTTTTTGCTAGGACAGTTCTACCAGCCATATTCATGAAGTTGATCTTCCAACCAACTAACTTGTTGTTCATCGAGTCAATGATGAACTGGAAATCATTGTGGGTGGGCTTTTTATGGAAGATGGGGAAGCCTAGGTATTTTTGAAAGGTGTTACTGGCTTTGATGTTGAGTATACTAGCACAAGAATCCCTACAGAGGGTGGTGCAGTTTCTTAAGAAGACTACATTGGAATTGGCGTGGTTTATGTTTTGGCCAGAGTTTAAGCAGAATTTCCCCATGATTTGCATGATAGTATTACAACTTTGGGGATCAGCTCTTGTAAAAAGAGTGAGGTCATCTGCAGAGAAAAGGTGGGAGAAACAAGGGCCACTATTAGTTATTTTGATGAGGTGCCACCTCTTATCCCTGACAGTCATGTCAATGTCTCTAGCTAATCAATCATGCATATGATGAAGAGATATGGTGACATAGGGTCACCCTAGCTACCTGATACCCCTAGAGGGTTCAAAGTAAGAGGTCTTCCCTCCATTAACAAGAATGGAGATAGAACTGGTGCTGACACAAGACATGATGAGTCTAGTGAAATTAGGGGGAAAGTTGAAAAAAATGAGGGAGTTTCTAATGAAGGACCACTCCAGCTTGTCAAAGGCTTTCTCAAGGTCTATTTTGAGGATCATATTGGCCTTTTTGCCTTTCATTTTTTTAAAGTGGGTGAGGAATTCCTGCATTATGATAGCATTGTCTGCAACCCTTCTATTGGTGAGAAAACTAGCCTGATTTGGGTCGATAATGGTTTGGAGGATGGGTTTGATTCTATTCACAATAATTTTTGTCACCATCTTGTAGGTGGTGTTGCAGAAACCAATGGGTCTGAAGTTCCTGATGCTAGTGGCATTGGAGATCTTAGGAATGATGCAGAGGAGAGTAATGTTCATATGTTGAGGCATCCTACTTGTCAGGAAGACTTCCTTGCAAAATGCACTAGTTTTTGGACCAATAATTCCCCAGAACTTTTGGTAGAAGAGGGGGTGAAGCCCATCAGGTCCAGGGGCTTTGGTAGCCTTGAAGGATTGGAGGGCTTGGGTAATCTCTGTGTCCCTAAGGGGAGATTCTAGATGGGCTAGATTAGGGTAGTTGGGGTTTTGCATGTGGTCCTTGGTTTAGAGGTAGTGGGAGGTTTGGTTGGTTGTGAAGAGATTGATGAAATAAGAGAGAATGTGGCTGGTGATTTGACTCTGGTTGTGCAGAATGTTGCCAGAGTCATCCTGGAGATTGTTTATCCTATTTCTCCTCCTTATGTTGATAGTGGAGGTATGGAAGAAACTAATGTTGGCATCCCCATGGGACAACTAGTCAATTCTGGACTTGGTTCTCCAGAATTTAGCCTCCAACTTGATAAGATTGTCATACTCTTTGAGGAGGTCGGACTCTAAGTTCCAGAGGAATTGGCTGTGGTGGTAAGCAGGGGATTTTGGATACCATCTAACCTTGCTAGGGTTCTTTTCAAATTTAAAAAGAGGTTGCCAAAAGTATTTTTATTCCAGTCTAAGGCATCTTCTTGGAATTTTTGGATGGTATGAATGAAGATGTTTTCTTGTAAAAAGTATTTTCTAGTTTCTTTGAAATTAATTAATTTTTTAAACTTAGTTTTAGTGTTTGTTGTGTAAGAAGGTGTTGGTTATTGAGAGTAATTTTAATATTATTATTATTATATTATAAAGTGTCATTTCCAATTTGGTGGTTTCATTTCTGCCTAAATTCACATTATGGTGAATTATTACTCTATGTCAGTTGATGACTATTGATGCCATATCAATTCTCACTTTGGCTTAATTGTCATTCTTCATTCTGTGAACGTTGGAGTTATGGTTGTTGTTATGGTCGTTGTGCAATTCTTTCATTTTCACGTTATATTGGAAAAGGAAAGCACAAAATAAATGTGCACGACAGGGTGATAGCGGAAGAAAATTCAAGTCAAAACTTTCTCTCCTATTTGAACCAAGAGAAGACAAAATAATGCAAGAAAAACACTGTTTGGGCAACAAACAAATCAACCAAGCAAGCAAAATAAATCAACACACGAGACACCAAATTTAACGTGGAAAACCTCTTCAGTGTGAAGAATAAAAACTACAAGGCCAAAGCTCCACTAAAATTAACAAGAGTTACAAAAGTGTTCTCCAAAATGGCCACTAACAAAGTGCCAAACAATGAGCAACACAACTACAAGATAGCACCAAAACTAGAGAAATAAAAGGAGCATAAAACACCAAATCGCAGCTATTGTTCACTAGTAAAAATCTATAGGTACTGAACTCCAAATCACCCTCTCTCTATTCCGAATCAAAGATCAAATTGAAAGGAAAAATTTGCCAAAAAATTAGCTCAATCGGATACAAAACGGAGCGGGAATCACGATTTGAAATTGGTTGCTAGGGCTTGTGCGAAAATCTACACTCTCACTTTTCTCTCTATATGGTTGCTCTCTAACTCTTGTAATTCTACTCAAATAATACCTAAAAGAAAGTCTTACATATGCACCATATTATTGGGCTTATGAAAAAAAGTGGGCTAGTCAAATTTGTCTAAATTTATCCACAAAGGAAAGGAAGGAAGACCCAAAACCTTGGACTTTTATTTATCCACATAGGAAGGGAAAAAGGCTCAAAATCCAACAATTCTCCCCCTACTGACTATGTGGAGGGAACTGCCATCCTGACGATCATGCAACATTTTTCTAACTTCCCTTTTGGCAAAGCTTTAGTCATCACGTCGGAACCATTATCATTGGTATAGATTTTTCAAGTGCAAGCAACTAATTAGAATCCAACACATCTCGAATTCAATGATACCTTACATCAATATGTTTATACCACCCATGAAATGTAGAATTATTGCCAAGATTAATAGCACTTTGACTGTCGCAATAAAGCAATACCTCTCTTGAGCACAACCAAGTTCCCCCAAAAATTTCTTCATCCAGATCAACTCTTTGCAAGCTTCAACAGTTGCAATAAGCTCAGTCTCTATAGTAGATAAAGCAACACATTTTTGCAACCTAGATTGCCAAGACACATCTCCCCCTGCAAAAGTAATCAAATAGCCTAAAGTAGACTTACGAGTATCAACATCACCGGTCATGTCTGAATCAGTATAACCACAAAGAATAGGATTCCCTGTACCAAAACATAAACTCAGACTAGAAGTACCACAAAGATATCTCATAATCTACTTTACAACATTTCAATGCTCTCTTTCCGGATTAGAAAGAAAACGGCTAACAATACCAACAACATGAGCAATATTGGGTCTTGTACACACCATTGCATACATCAAATTACCAACAACTAAAGCATAAGGAGCTTTCTTCATATCTTCTTTCTCACCATCACTGGAAGGACAATGTCTAGTACTCAATTTAAAGTGCATAGCTAAAAGTGTACTGACAACCTTAGCTTTGTCCATGTTAAATCTACGAAGTACTTTTGTGAATGTACTTCTCTTGTGACAACCACAACTTCTTGACATCTCTACAACGGACAATCTACATGCCAAGAATCTGCCTTGCTGGTCACAAGTTTTTCATAGCAAAAGACTTATTCAACTCTTGCTTCAACTTTTTAATCCTACATGTATTATGACCAACAACAAGCATGTCATCAACATAAAGCAAAACGATAATAAAGTCACCATCAGAGAATTTTTGCTCAAAAACACAATGATCTGAAGAAGTCTTCTTGAAGCCCTGCTGACTCATAAAAGAACCATTTTTTTTGTACCATTGCCTGGGAGCTTGTTTTAGACCATACCAGCTTTTCTTCAATTTGCAAACATAATTATATTTTCCCTTGACTTCAAAGCCTTCCGGCTACTCCATATAAATTTCTTCATCCAAGTCACCATGGAGAAAAGCAGTTTTAACATCCATATGTTCAACCTCCAAGTCCAGACTTGCAGCCAAGCCTAGAGCCATACGGATGGATGACATCTTCACAACTGGAGAGAATATCTCATTAAAATCAATTTCTTTTTTCTGGTTAAAGCCCTGTACAACAAATCTAGCCTTGTACCATGGAACTGGATTACCATCTTCATGTTTCACCCAAAAAATCCACTTGTTCTTCAAAGTTTTTCGATCTTTAGGTAGCATAACCAAATCAAAGGTATGATTATCATGTAGAGACTTCATTTCATCCTCCATAACATCAAACCACATTTCTTTTTCTTCACTTTCCATGGCCTCAACAAGATTCTCTGGTTCTCCCCTGTCAGTTAAGAGTAGATACTCATTAGGAGGATAACGAGATGAATGTATTTTCTCTCTAACAGATCTTCAGAGAGAACTCTCGGGAGCATCAATAATAGTTGGTTGCTGACCAACTACATCGTCTTGCACTGGAGCATCAACGACATACTGATCATTCTGAGTATGATCACCATCTTCAATATCAACTTGATTTTCATCATTTTGAAGATTTTCATCAGGTGGAATAGTCAAAGGCACTGGATCAACATCAACTAGGCTCTCACTACTCTGAGAATCAACTTTCTCATCTTTGTCAAGATCTTCAATTGTTTGGTCTTCAAAGAACACAACTTATAACAAGTTTCTTCTTAACTGGATCAAATAAACGATAGCCGAATTCATCTTGACCATAATCAATAAAGATACATTGCCTAGTTTTAACATCCAGCTTTGACCTCTCATCCTTAGGAACATGCACACAGGCTTTACACCCAAAAACTTTAAGATAATCATAAGAAACATTCTTACCAGACCAAACTCTGTCAGGGACATCACCATTCAAAGCAATAGTGGGTGATAAATTGATAACATAGGCAACAATATTAATTGTTTCTGCCCAAAAGGAATCTGGCGGCTTAGCATCTAAAAGCACACATATAACCCTCTCAACAAGAGTTTTGTTCATCCTCTCTGCTAAATCATTTAGCTGAGGAGTCTTTGGAGGATTTTTTTTATCTGAATACCCTGGTCTTTGCAATATCTATCAAAAAGACCAATATACTCACCACTATTATCGGAACAGATGCATTTCAATTTTTTTTCCTGTCTGTCTCTCAACCAAGACCTGAAAATTCTTGAACATATCAAGTATCTGATCCTTAAACTTTAAAGAGAATACCCAAAGTTTGCGCGAATGATCATCAATAAAAGTCACAAAGTAAAGTGCACCACCATGAGACTTTACCTTAAAAGTACCACACAAATTAGAATGTACCAACTCCAGCAAATCAAGCTTTCTTGAAGGTGGATGACTCTGAAAAGAAACTATTTTATGTTTACCGGCTAAGCAATGAACACATTTGTTCAACTTTGCTTGTTTCACTCCAGAAAGCAAATTCTTCTTAGGCAAATTGTCCATCCCCTTCTCGCTCATATGACTCAGTCTTCTATGTCATAACAATGATGAAGTATCATTCTCCATCACATTTACTGAGCCTCTGAAAATGGAGCCCTGAAAAACGTACAAGTTAGACAACTTGTCACCACATGCTACAACCATTGAACCTCTAGTAAGTTTCCACTGGCCAGCACCAAGGGTATTAACATAACCCTCATCATCAAGGTATCCAACAGAAATCAAATTCAAGCGAACATATAGAGCATGCTTGACATTATTGAGAACTAGTTTGGAACCATTATTACTTTCCAAACAAACAGTCTCAATGCCAAGAACCGCAACCTCATGATTATTTCCCATTTTCAACATCCCAAAATTACCTGGAGTATAAAAAGAAAATAATTTCTTTCTGGGCGTGACATGAAAAATAGCACCAGAATCCATAAACCCGCTAGACTCATCGCAAATAAGATTGACGGCATTTTCATCACAAGAAATAAGAAGGTCATCGTTAGCAACAACAGCAACACGAATTTCATTAGTACCTTCTTTATTTTGTTGTTTCATATTTCTCTTGTACCTGAAACAATACTTCCTAATATGCTCATTCTTGTGGCAATAGTCACATGTAACATTCTTGAATCTAGACTTTGAATAACCTACTAAACTTGTTTCTCCCCCTGTCTTTAGTAACCAAAACATCGGAGTGTGAAGTAGAAAAAGATGAGCCTTGAGATCTTCTTCTCATCTCTTCATTCAAGACATCACTCTTAGCATATTTCATGGTCACAACACCACTAGGAGCAGAATTAGTCAAAGAAACTCGAAGAGTTTCAAAAGAATCTGGCAGAGCATTAAGAAGCCATGGTCCCTGAATTTCTTCATCGAATTTTACACTCATTTCGGACAGCTGGTCAAGAACACCCTGAAAATATGATTAGAAATAGGAGTGCCCTCTTTATACCTGATGTTCATCAATTGTTTCAAAAGAAACAACTTATTATTGCTAGTCTTCGAAGCATAAAGTGTCTCAAGCTTATCCCATAAGCTTCTCGTGTGTGTCTCATTAACAATGTTATTTCTTACATTATTTTCAACCCATTGTCTGATTTAGCCACAAACCTGTAAATGCTCAAATTTTCAATCCTCATCATTCATAGATTCAGGTTTATTAGAAGCAAACACATGTAGATGCATTTTCTTGACAAATAAAAGATCTTTCATCTTGTCTTTCCAAGTATGATAATTGCTATCATTCAAACAAACCATCTTGATCATATTTGACGTCATCATTCAAATAAATAATCAACAACAACCCAATGCTTTGATACCACTTTGTTAGGAAAGGCAACCACAAAATAAGCGTGCACGACAGGGCGATAGCGGAAGAAAACTCAAGTCAAAACTTTTCCTTCTATTTGAACCAAGAGAAGACAAAATAATGCAAAAAAAAACATTGTTCGGGGCAGCAAACAAATCAACCAAGCCAGCAAAATAAATCAACACACGAGACACCAAATTTAATGTGGAAAACCTCTTTGGTGTGAAAGTAAACCACAAGGCCAAAGCTCCACTAAAATCAACAAGAGTTACAAAAGTGTTCTCCAAAATGGTCACCAACAAAGTGTCAAACAATGAGCAACACAACTACAAGAAAGCACCAAAACTAGAGAAATAAAAGGAGCATAAAACACCAAATCGCAGCTACTGTTCAGGAGCAAAAATCTGAAGCTACAGGACTCCAAATCACCCTCTCTCAGTTCCCAATCAAAGATCAAATTTAAAGGAACAAGCTGTCCAAAAATCAGCTCAATCGGATAAGAAACGAGGCGGGACTCGCGATTTGAAATTGGTTGCTAGGGCTTGTGCGAAAATCTGCACTCTCTCACTTTTCTCTCTATATGGTTGCTCTCTAACTCTTGTAATTCTACTCAAATAAGACCTAAAAGAAAGTCTTACATATGTAACATAATATTGAGCTTATGGGCAAACGTCAGTTAGTAAATGGGAAACTTACATAAATATACTATATTAAGAAAATATTTACCATTTATAGCAATAACATTTTTTTCATTTAATCACTTTTAATACATTTATAATACAGTTCTAATACTTATTATAAAGAACAATTTATTTTTCACATATAATACAAGTTTTATTGATGAATAATACATTTATCACACATTTTAATACTCTTATAATTCAATGTGTCAATTTCTTACCAAACAAACATAATATATTTTTTAAAAATAGTTATAATACATATATATTGCATACATAATTCACTTTTAATACATATTGCAGATTTAATATAGTATTGTTATATATTGCTATGAATGGTAATAAATAAAAAGTATCGCTAAAATCAGTAATTATTTATTAAAAGGTATCAATCCAAGTAATTTTTCCATAAATAAAAGTCCAAGGTTTTGGGTCTTCCTTCCTTTCCTCTGTGGATAAATTTAGCCCAATTTCACTTGGGAAAAATTACTTGGATTGATACATTTTAATAAATAATTACTGATTTTAGCGATACTTTTTATTTATTACTATTTAAAGCAATATATAACAATACTATATTAAATCTGCAATATGTATTAAAAGTGAATTATGTATGCAATATATATGTATTATAACTGAGTTTTTTAAATAGATTATGTTTGTTTGGTAAGAAATTGACACATTGAATTATAAGTGTATTAAAATGTGTGATAAATGTATTATTCATCAATAAAACTTGTATTATATGTGAATAATAAATTGTTCTTTATAATATGTATTAGAACTGTATTATAAATGTATTAAAAGTGATTAAGTGAAAAAAATGGTAAATATTTTCTTAATATAGTATATTTATGTAAGTTTCCCTTTATTTATCCACATAGTAAGGGGAAAAGGCCCAAAACCCAACACGTTAGTGCATTGGTTGCCAACATTACTTCATTCTTTATTCATGTATTACCCGTGTAACGTATGTAACTCCTAAGGCCATTTATATTCATTATTTATTACTCCATTATCTTCCTATTTATTCCTAGGAAGACTTCCTCAACTATAAATAGTGGTGGTCTTCATTTGGAGACACAAGAAAAATATAGAGAGGAAAAAGTTAGTCAAAAAAGAGAGTTCTAATTAGTTGAAGGGATGTGTTCTTTTTGTGGAGCTTTGGACTCTCTTGTCCAGAGTTTGTTGAGTTACACTTTTGTGATTAGGTTGTTGTATCCTGGAGGGGACAAGTCAAGAAGGACTACTGCTGGACCGGTGAAAAACATTTGTTGCAGTAGGCTTGAATCTCCTTAAAGAGAGCGAGATATCCGCACCTTAGCCTCAAGATATTTTATTTCTTCATTTTATTTTCGGTTCTTTGATGCCTAAGACAATTTTAAGGAGATTCATCATGGCTACAATTGAAAAAACCGCGGATGTCAAGATGGGAGACCTTAACAAGCCATTTCGGTTCAATGGTAACCATTTCAAGAGATAGAAGGGTAAAGTATTTTTCTACTTAAGTTTTCTCAATGTTTCTTATGTGTTAACTGAGAAGAATCTTAATAAAGTAGACATCACCTCTATGAATTATGATGAAACTATTTTTCATCTAGATAAAGTGGAAAAGTACGATCGATGGTGATTTCTATAAGTGTCGATATTATATTCTTAATTGTCTATTTGATAATTTTTATGATTATTATGATAGAACTTACTCTAGTGCAAAGAAAATTTGGAAAGCATTGTAGAGTAAGTATAAAATAAGTATGTCCAACAATACTTTTCAAACAAGATAAGTATTGTTGGACAACTATTTTAGTATAATGGACAAGTAAAAATCAACAGAGAGAATAGTAATAATAAGAGATAATGGAAGATTTATTTCTATAATAATGGACATCCACAATTATTAGTTTCATAACGGTGATAAATTTATTTAAAAAATTTAACTCATTAAATTTAAATGGTTAAATTTTATTTAGGTGGTTAAAAAGCAATTGAAATTTTCAAATGTGGAAGTCATTTATATGTCATTAAAGAAAGCACATCGAGACAAAAAAAAAAAGAAGGAAAATTTAGAAATTAAAAAGTGGATTAGTTGGTTAAACGTTGAATTTTTTTATGCAAACTTTCACACATCGAACATTTGGACTTGTTATTCTAATTATAATTAAATATATTTTCATACATTTGTTTGTGTATGGTCCTTGACCCAGCCCCTTGTTAATCAAAATGGATTATTCTCACTTAATTTGGATTTTGGAGAAAATAGCACATTCATTTCACACGTGAATAGTTCCAATTATTAATGATGTTGGTATGGACGCATATGGCAGAACCAGAAACTTGACGATAAGTAAACAATTCTTTTCTCATATTAAGGATGTACAAAATTAAATGTACGCTTATAATTGTTAATATTTAACTTTCATACGGCACATAATTTTTCAACAAAGAATGTGCACTAAACCACCCTCCGGCCATGATGAACATATATAGGTTGTGGTTGGTAAAGTTATTTTCAGATTTTTTTCATATTTCATTGATCAGAAATTTGAAAAAATATCTTTTAAAAGAAATATTTGAAAAAAATTACTTATTTAGTAGAGGTTGAGAAAATAAGTTCCATAAATGATATTCCATACTAATTTTTCCTCTCTGTCGTACCACATATCGCACTCCCTACCCTCCATCGATACTGCTATAATATTTCCGTAGATTATATAAAATATTTTTAAGGTAATATTTTCGGCTAGTTACCAAAAATGATAAAATACATTTTCCTTTCTATGTACCAAAAACACACACATAGAGTCATAGCTTGTTTTAATTGACTCTAATTATGATACCGACCTTTACAAGGAAAATTGCAAGAAGCAAGCTGGAATAATTCAATGCAGTGAAAATTACTGCAAGACACAAGCTGGAACAATTCAATGCACTTATTTTTCACATTATTAATATTATTATATTTTTGGATGTCCTATCTACACATATATTATTATATATAGTGCCATAAGACCCCTTATTTCATCAAAAAAAATAAATTGAACACACACACATATTTCATTAGTTTTTTCTATGGCTTTGTTCAATTTTTGCAGCTGTTTCTCTGAGTCGCCAGACTCAGAGTCCAGTAAATTCGTCTGCAATGGAGACGTTTGTGTTTTGCGTGATCCTAAGTCCTCTACGGACATCAATTTCAAGAAGAAGAACAAACAGAAACGGAGCTTTAGAATTCAATTTTCTCAATGTGCCAAGTTTTCAAGATAACATGTTTAGAGGTGAATCGAAGATTGAACTCATTATGCTTTTCATTTTATGGGTTCGAAATTTAATATAAGTTGAAATTTTAGTAAGTTTTTACATATATAAATATATTTGTTGTGCATTGATAATGTTGGCGGTTGGCCTATTGATTATGTATTGGGGGTTCATTTCTTCTAAGAAGTTTATTTCATGACGTGGGGCTGATTCATTTATACTATAGTTACTTATCTTCTTCATGGAATTGTTAACATGAAGCTTAAAATGTTTTTCAATTTTCTCACATTTGTTCGAAGTTAGTTAAAATATCTTGGCAATATTTTCTTTGAGAAAATAAATTTATTTAAAGATGAAGAAAATGACTTCCTTTTAATGAAATAGGGAAAATAAATTTCTTAAATAACATTTCAAGTTCATTGTTCCTTCCCCACCCCTTAACCATCCCAACCTTACCATCTCTGAACCCTCACTCACTACCCCATTCCTCCCGCATAGTAATTTAATTTGCTAGATTACATATAAATAATATTGAAGAATACAATATAATGGAGAAAAATGTACAACTCAAGTTTCAACAAATAAAAAAAATCCAAAAATAAAATGCGGTGAACGTGGATCGAACACGTGACCTTCAGATCTTCAGTCTGACGCTCTCCCAACTGAGCTATCCCCGCTTTTGTTTTTTTAACTACTTAATTTATAATATACCAATATTAGCAATGTCTATTTGCTGATAAAAGAAAAATGGATTATATTAATGGTTTTTAAGCAAATTCAAGTTCTCTTTTTCTCTGTCATTTTCATGGGAATTAATAAACTAAGTTATATAGTACTCTTAATATGTGTTATCTGGAGCAATATCAATAGAAATTTGGCGTTTAACATGTCCTTCGAGAAATTTTCCTTTTATTTTCCACTCTATTTGTTGTATATGAGAAGAATGTCTTTTTTCCTTTTTAGCAATTTTTTAATTTTAACTTTTCACATGACATATTTAGAGTTAATATCTTAAAAGGTCACTGAACTATGAAAAATTATCTAACAAAGTCACTAAACTATATTTTATATCAATAAAATCACTAAACTTTAGACTTTTTTCTTCAAAAATCATTCACCTACATTTATCATTCAAATAAATCTCACATGATAAACTAAATTATTTTTTATCTATTTAATTATAAAACCACAAACAAACAAAATTATAGAATCTATTTATTTTCATTCCATATAATCATAAACCCGTAAGTAACAAAATTATATACATTTTCTATTTTTATGCCGTGTATGTTTTTTCTCATTTTGCAAAACACGTAGTTACGTTTTTCTTTAGATTATGTCAGAAGCTCAAAGTTTCTTTCATATCACTACCATTTGAAACACTTGTAACCAACATTCGGAATGAAAATAAAGAGAAATAGATGTGATATAATCATGCTGGTATAGTAGCTCTATTATCAGATAAGCAAATTAACGTAAATAACATATAGACCATTTCTTATTGCATACTAAGATGTTTATGAACACCATTTTAGCCAACAAATATTGTGTCTGACATAACCACAAAAAAATACAAAAATAATTCCGATACTTTGCTATGATTTCCAGTCTTTTCCTTCTTCTTTTGATTCTGAACTTCAATAAAATACTCCTCCATAACTTTTCTTTTAAAGAATGTGTATCTTAGCAGTAAAGAAAGAAGTAGAAGAAGCAGGAGACTCAGCTTACCAGGGGAAATATGGTTTTACAATTAGATGAATTCAATTTGTGGGTAGATCGAATACAATAATAAAATAGATTAAAATTTTATTTATTTGTGGGTTCATATTTAAATAGCATAAAATATTAATTTAATTTATCATGTTAAATTTATTTTAATGATAATTGTAGTTAAATGATTTTTAAAGATAAAAGTCTTAAGTTGAATGATTTTATTGATACAAAATAAAGTTTAGTGACTTTACTAGATAATTTCTCATAGTTTAGTGACCTTTTAAGATATTAACTCGACATATTTAAGACCACAATATTAAAAGATATTTTGATACATTTAATTTTTAATTTTAAACCACAAAATTTTAAAAAAATCTTTACTTAATTAAGTTATATGTCAAATTAAAACCGGACAAACAAATTAAAGCAAAAAAATATTAAATAACTCAACACGAGTCATATATATAAGTATTAACAAAATTTAGAATAGTACTTACGGAAAATATGGACGGTCAAGACAAAGGACAGTACATCAACTTTTTGGCCTGATAAACAGCATTACTTTAGTACCCCTAAATTTTAGACACTTTTTGAATGCTTAAATGAACCCCCATTAGTATAGCTTTAGACGATGATTAACTTTGTGAAAATTGAATTATTGATATGTGTACAAACACAAGTGTTGAGTATAATATGGAGTTAAGTTGAACTACATTGTAGCGAAAGGACATTAAAATGGATGTTGAAAATCGACAACAAGCTATTAAGATTTTTCGTAAAAATCTCTTGTGCACAGATTTTGATTTATCAAAAAGAGAAAAACTAATTTAAATAAGTTCTATCACAAGGTCTTCACGAGAATCTAACCTAATAATCAATTGTCTTGCATTGCAGCGTCACAAATATAATACAAGAAAGCTCACTTAGCTTGGCTACTAAGGTGCGCGAAGGCATTGAATAGCAAGAAGCCAATTCTTGCATAGGTTGATGTCGAGTAGAGATAAAATGATATAATGTGGTGGGACAATAAAAATATAGTTGGTGGATGATTGAAAAGACATAAAAGTATATTTTTGGAGTTAATTAGTAATCTCTGGAACAAGAGGAATTGGAAAATTATGTAAGTGATGTTATCAATAAAAATAAGGTTTAACAACTCAGTAATATCATTCCATTCTGTCAATTAAACTAGATTGTTTGGGGAGATAGTCTTTGTAATATCTTATGAATTTTAAAATCAGATCATATCGTACCTAACAAATCAAGAGAGGTTAAGAGATTTTTAACTTCAAAACTTTAGAATTTGTAAAATGTACCACGGACCATAAATGGTGTTCGTAGATCAACTTCAGAAATTTGGTTTTTAATTAACTTGAGTTTCACAAGTTCAAACCACGGGTTGTGGATCAGATTATGGATTGTAAATTGGACTCGTGGAATGATGTGCAAGAAAACAGAACTAGTGTTTCTACTGGTTCACTTTCACAGACACAGTCTACGGGCCATAGATGGAATCACATACTATAGATTAGTCTCGCGGATTGAACTCAGAGGCTGAAATTTTAGTTTGAATTCGACGGATGGAATCTACGGACTGTCAATCATTCACAGACAGTAAGTGACTCTCGTGGAAAGTTTCGACAATTTTTATTTCAAGATTAGTTTGGTCTTTCTCCTCTTTTAATTTCTATAATATGTCATTTTTTTCTATTCTAAGTGGGATTAGGGAGAACGGGCGACTAATACCACTTGCCCTATGCCAAACACTTAGAATTATCAGACAATGCAATCAAACTCTTCTTAAGCAAGAAACTAAGGTTCTGCATCTTCAAGCTTTAGTTCAAGAATTCCATCAGATATTTTCATTCCAAGTATGTAAGATTTTATCAACGAGTATTCTTTTACCCATTAAGTCTCAAAGAAAACCTAAGCATTCGTTCTTAGACTCGTGGCTAGATAGATTGCAGCTTTCCAATTAGTAGTTGGTCCGTCCTTCTCATTCGAGGACTTCATGAATTAGTTAGTAGTTAGACTTGTTGCTAGTTCTATTAATATTTGTTATAAGGTAGCTAAAGGTCATGTCCCAACATACTTGTTTTTCTCATTCTAGATAGTTGATGCTTTATTTAGACGTTAGTTGTGCAGTTTCATGGATTTTTGAATTATTTTGCTCAGACTCATATTTAGTACATGTTTAGTTAACCATATTTTAGATTCCGCTCATATTTCATAAAATGCCAGATCAATTCATTAGCAGCATGTCAATACCAAGAGTCCACCTGGGGTCATTCGTGATCGTGATGCAGTCATACCTAAGGTGTAGACTCGGATCGTGAAGAATCATCTTCCAATTTTCCCTTCCTTCCAATTCCAATATTTTGGATTTTTGCTTCCCTCATTCCTTTTATTGAGCATAATGATGCGAATCAGGCTTGTTGTGCAAATTGGATCTAAACTTCAACACAAAATTAACACCCACATGTTTTAGATGTTAACTCCAACAAGGACAAGAGTAGTCTCAAGCTCCGACTTAAAATCAACTCTCCATTTTAGAAGTTTCATTTGCATGCTATAGATCAAAATAAAAAATTTATGCTATACATATTCCTATAATATTCTTCCAGAGTAAAATCAATAAAAATATGATGAGATTGTACACCTTAATCTAGATAGCTCCTTTTATAGCCATAGTTCTCCCAATATTAGATCTTATCTTTTCAACTGAAGGTCTAATTATAAAATTTACCTATAATAGTTAACCGATAAGTCTCGACTAGTTTGACATGCTCTTTCTTTGAAAGACTCACCATCGATTTTCCGACTACCTAACTCATAGGGCCGATGCTCTGGTTGTTATTGTTAGAGACAAAGATGAAAAATGAATAACAAAAAATGTAGATTGTTGGATCGATTTAACAAATGCTGAAAAATAGAATAGTAAAGATGATTTGATTACAAACTTTGAGAATAAACAATGTATTAACCTAACTTGTTTTTATTTTAACAATTGAGGGTCAAATTTGAGACAAGTTGACATTTCTAGTTTATTCCCTCACCTCCTTCTGGAAGGCAAAAAGCAAAGAATAGTCTGAATAATAAGAAGAATAAAAAAGCAAAGTTGCTGTAGGCAGTACGAACTTGTTCTCCCTTGAGACTTTCCTTTCTCTTAAACCCTACTCCATTGATCTTCCTCCATTGATTCTTTAGGTCAAAAACTTCTTCTCCTATGTATTGATTTTTCTGTAAGAGATCTACTTTATCGCCACCATCTAAACTTTTTTTTCAACAGGTTTAATAGACCAAATCTACGATGCTGGGCGTTTTAAGGCGCAAGGTTGCTTCTGCTTCGGTATGTTTTCTGATTTGTTTTTAAAGTTGTATACTTTGTTCGGAGCTTTGTGATGAGTTGATGAAATGAATATGGCGATTTTTCTGTTTATTCTTTTGGGCAGGGTTTAGGGAAATCTATGTATGCAGTTCGACCTGCAGTGTCTACATCTAGAATTTCATCTGCTGCAACTGAAGAGGTAATGTCTATTTATAGCTGGATGTAAATGTAAATGTTTCTTATCTTATTGATTTTCAGTTTTTCGGTGGTCAAGTTTTTGTTAAATTCTATTATGGTACATTTTTACCTGAAATTCTTGCAATTTGAGGTGTGACATCTGGTCAGTTTTATACATTACTGAGCTAGCACCCAAGGTAATGATGCTTTACACAATTACACCTTTGAAATTCGAAGCTAGAGGTGTCAGAAATGTTACCACAGGGAGAACTGACGTAGTGGTCAATGAAGTGGGTTAAACAACATGATGTCTTAGGTTCAAATCCCAGCTAGAGGTGGGAGAAATGTTACCACAGGGAGAGCTGACGTAGTGGTCAATGAAGTGGGTTAAATAGCATGATATCTTAGGTTCAAATCCCAGCCAAGACAAAAACACGAGGCAGTTTCTTTCTATCTGTATTCCTTCCTTGGCAGTATGGAAAATCTATATCTATAAGGAAGTCTTGGAGGTCATCTGTCGTAGACTTGGTGGACAGAGTTACCTAATACTTATTACTAGTATACTTATTGCTGGTGGGAGGTGGAAAGTATCATATGGAATTAGTCGAGATGCGTGCAAGCTGGGTCGGACATTATGGTTATCGAAAAAGATGTTAATTATTGAGCTATCGGGTTTAAGTACTTGATGATCGTTTGTCAATAGTCTATCTTGGTCAATGAAATGACAACATTGTTTTGATAAAGAATATCAGGTTATCCAAACAGGGAGTACTGTTCATCAAATTGATTTCCTTTAACTTAGTAGGTTTTTAGGTTGTTTTGCTAATTAGGTAAATTGGTTTGGAACTGTATGATGTCAGTCCTTAGACCTCACCTGCAGTTTACGTTACCATGTCTTTTTTCCTTCTACTTCTCGTTATCTACTGTGATATTTCTAGCTTTCGGCTATGATTGTGTTCTAAATTAGGTAGTTTCCAGAATTCATGATATGATGTTTTGAGATAAACCATCTGATAGTTATCCAGGCAATATATATATTTTTTGTCCTCTAATTCCGGGATGCTATTTGTCTTTTGGAATTCCAGTCTCATATATTGGACTGGCTATGCTCCTTCCTTTTGCTTGTATACTTTGTTCTATTTGAGATTTAAGGCATAACATACTTTTCACATGTCAACAGATATTACTTCTTCCTAGACAATGCGGTCATGCTCGGCATTTCAGTCATCTTGTTTTACCTGGTAATTGTGGTGGCTCAATCACAAAATTCAATATATTCATCTCATGTTGCTATTGTTATTAACTCCTAATTTGTGATACAGGATGCTCAGTGAACTTGAGGCCAGAAAGGTTAGTAACCATTTTCATTACTAAGAGACCTGCTTTGTAAAGGTGTATAGCATGAAAAAATGCACCATATGTTTCCTCCAATTAGCGTTCCCATTTTCCTCATAGGACAACCATGCTTTAGTTCTATGTTTGAGGTGAAACTAACAATTGTCTTTTTAATCTTTGCATATCTTAGTATTGTTGTTAGTATACAACTTGATCATTGTTTTTTGTCATTATACTTTACTAGAAGACCAGACCTTGTTTTTGGTGGCTGCCTATGTGTCTTCCTGTACATAAATGAGAAATCAAGAGCTGAGGCAGTTCGAGGCCTCACTTGTTTACATTAGGTTTAAGACGTCTTAATCTAAATGATTAAAATTTTGTCTCTAGATCTAAACACTAAATGATTAAGATTGTTTATTTTCTAACATCTGAATATGCATAATTTATTTATTTTGTAAAATAAAAAAAATCATTATTTGATATAAAAATGAAACATTTATGTTCGCTAGTGATGGTGAAGATGGTTTGTAGTGATAGTGGTGGTGGTAATGGTTGGTATTGGTGACTAGTAATAGTGGTGGTGAAAGTTGTGATAGTGAATGTCGTTGGTGTTACAGTGATTGTCATGATTGTGGTGATTGGTAGTGGTGGTGGTGGTTGTGATGGTGAAGTTGGTTGATGTTAGTAGTTAGCGGTGTTAATGTTGGTGGCGGAAGAATGTGTGGTGGTTGATGATGTGTTGGTAGTAGTTGGTGGCACTGATAGTTGTGATGGTGGAAGTGGTTGGTAGTAGGGATTGACTGTGGTGGTGGTAGTGGCTGATAGTGGTGGAATAGGTGACAACAACGGTGACAATGACGGTGGTGGTGGTACTTGGCAGTGATGCTAGTTGTGATGGTGGTAGAGATTGACTACTGGTGGTAGTGGTATTGGAGGTAGCGGTGGCGACAACGACAATGATGATGATGGTAGTCATAATGGATATAATTTTAATGATGAGGTGGTAGCGGTTGATAGTAGTAGTTGGCAGCAATGGTTGTAGTAGAGATGGCTGATGACGGTAGTGGTGGTGGTGGTTGTAATGACAAATATATGGTTAGAAGTGATGGCTGGTGATTGTGAATAGAGTGGTGAATATTATCCACACAAGAATACCTCTTAATGATGTTAAGACTTTGTTTGATGAATAAGACCTATTCAGATCAATTAAGTGCTTAAATCTTAATGAAAACAAATGCACTTAATGACCTAGGTCTGAATCATAGTGCAAACAAATAAGCCTTGAGAAGGACAGCATTTTCATGGGCCCTAAAGAAAATAAGATCTACATGTTTCTATACATGATCTAAGTAGAACACTCCCTACTTCCTGTTTTATACTATAATAACTATACAATGGTGGAGGGCTTCCAAACACATTGTAAGCTATACTGGTGTTGAGAAATAATCAACCCCATGAATAGGGAATGTATAGTAATGCTATGCATGACCCAATATTGAATGTTGATAAGAATACAAACAAACAAACATAATTTGATTGCCTATAGATTAGTAAAATGACTTGCATTTTCACATTGTTGTTAGAAGAATATATTAATTTTTGAAGACTTGGAGATTGATAAGGAGAAGATCATATCATGATCTAGATTTGTAGCTTAACTAAATTGAACTTTACTATTGGAAAAGTTGTGAATGATTTTATTGTGTTGGGATTTTCGGGATGGCCATAGGGGTGGGACTTCATCATACAATTACAAACTGAGAGTAAGGGAGTTTTATGATCATAGATCTGATAACTTTGTATGCCCAAAGAAGTCTTTGTACCCAAAAAACAAAAAAAGTTGATCTTGAAACAATAAAAGAAGTGGATCTTAAAAAGCAATATTAATCTGCTTTAGTGTGTGTATCTGTACATATATTATCTATTATTGCAGCAGTTGACCTGTATCAATAATGCAGAACTGACCACAAAGATATTTCACTTTTATACCCTTCAAGTTATTCTTAAATTGTAGTTTAAAGAAAGGAAAACAGAATAAAATGCTGGATATGCAGTAAAATAACTGAAATCATTTTCGACTATTATTCTCCCATTTTCATCACCAACTGTATAACAAAAGATGAGATAATACGCCTTGAAGTATGTGCACGCTTTCTTATGCTGTACCCTGTTATGATGTAATTCTTTCTTTGGTGGATGTTAGTGAGTAAAGAGCAAGCGAAATTGATGATTATGTTGCATTTTGCTGCTTCTACTTTTTTTGACTCTCTTTTTTGTTGGTCCACATGAATTATTTTGCTGTCTGCAGGGAATCTGTGGGTAATCTTCACTCAAGTCTATCACAACAGATTTGCATCAGGCCTTTTTGTTCAAATAGTGGTATATCTTCTATAATAGTGATTAACCTTGTCTTGAATCTTTTTATTAATGCTGCATCTGCTAATGTACAACATGTAGCTATTTAAAATTAAAATGTCTTCTCTAGTTTTTGTCACCTGAAATGATTATTACCTATTCATAATCTTTGAGAAGATACCGTTTCCTTTTCTGTTTTAGTATTGAGATATTAGTTCTTTTGTTATTTCCATTGTGATCTCTAACTTTTAACATGTTAGTCGCGATAATCTGCAAATTCCTATTTAAGATTGAATGATTAATTTGCATAATCTATCTAAACATACAGAGATAGCTACTTGGAATGGGGGTGAAGTTATGTATTCATTTAAAATTTAAAATTGATTTATACTCCATATGTTGTGAAATGATGGATTGGTTGGATGTTTACTCTTATTCATCTTCCTGTTTCCATTTCTAGTCTTCCCTTCAGTGCTATCCCTTTTAGTTCTTCTATTGGGCTTGGTTGGGATTAAATATGAATACACAGGAACATTAGGACGTTTACCCTTCTATTTTCATTATTAGTACATGAATTCAGCTGATGGATATTTTGAAATACGTTAATCCAAAGTGGAGGGATCAGCTATACTTGTACTGCAATAATGGAGTTTAATGATGACTACCAGTGTTATGTCTAGCAAGTTCATTATAGACACTTTTAACCCATGTATTCATTGTGTGCACAAGTAGTTGTCTCTCAATTGTTGAATGAATGACCATCAGTGAGATGACTGACAATTTTATTAATAGTTCAGAAATTGCTTAAATTGCCGTGTCCTACTGTGCTCAATTGTCTCTGCAATGTAATACAATTACTAACATTTTGTGCCTTTCTTTTGCCTCATTTGTATTTCTGCCAAAGGTGATCTGGTCGAAGCTGTTGTTCCTTATATGGGCGAATCCATAAGCGACGGCACACTGGCTAAATTGCTGAAGAGTATGTTTTTTGTTATTGTGTCCACAATTTTTATTTTTTTTATAACTTGGTTATATTAATCTCAATTCTTTTTGTGCAGATCCTGGTGACAAAGTAGAAGTTGATGAGCCAATTGCTCAGATTGAAACAGATAAGGTATTTGAACATGTTTAACTAATTAACTCCAATTTTTTTTTATGGGTTTCTGTGGAGGTTAATGGCTTACATGTCATCCAGGTAACAATTGATGTAACCAGTCCTGAAGCCGGTGTAATCCAAAAGGTAGAATATCGTTTTAATACTGGAACTCTTCATTTTCTTCCCCAGGTTTCTTATTTATTTGTTATTTTGATATCAATGGATTTTGCATTTGCTTTTGAACATTGATAGTTTGTAGCTAAGGAAGGAGACACTGTGGAACCAGGCTTCAAGGTTGCTATCATTTCAAAATCTGGTGAGGGTGTGGAGAGTGTAGATCATGTTGCTCCGTCTGAGAAGCCATCTGAAAAAGAAGCTCTGAAGCCAACTTCTCCCATTCAAGAGAAAAAGGAGGAAGAGATGAAACCCAAAGTTGAGACAGCTCCTGTGAAGGAGAAGTCTAAGGGAACTTCACCGCCTCCTAAACGGTCTGCTACAGAACCCCAACTTCCACCTAAAGAACGGGAAAGACGAGTAAGTCTCTTAGACTTTTGAAAGCTTCTTGTCACGACACTATTCATTTGAGCATCTGTCTCAATTACTGAGTAGCAACATCTGAATCCCTCATGATGATAGGTTCCCATGACTAGGCTCAGGAAAAGAGTTGCCACTCGATTGAAAGATTCTCAGAACACATTCGCATTGTTGACTACATTCAATGAAGTTGATATGTAAGTTTGGATTGTTATTTGATAAACAAATTTGTGAGTTTCTTTGTCATATGTTGTTGCTTAACCCTACTGTTATCAGAAAGATAACCAAGTCCTCTGACAACTTGATCTATGTTGCATGGATTTATGTAAGGGTACATATTCAGTATGTGTCCGGTACTGATGTGTTAATTTTTGCCAACTTTGTATTTTGAAGAATCCACATGAAAAACCATGCTCATATCACACCCGTTTGACATGGGTACACCAATGAAAATGGAAGGGTCCATATATGATGCAACAGGTTTTTTAGATGAGTAAAACTGGTTTACTTGAGTGATTTAGAAGGTCCAAATCTTAGTACTTCTTTCTTTTTGGTGATATTTTTTTGTAGCTAGTGACATTTGAGGTTATAACTTGAGCATCTTTCTCAAGTTAATATCCTGTAAGCAGACTGTTTCTGTTCTTCTGATACATTATAGATGTAGGAGCCATTTGTCATACCCCATGAAGTGAAGCTACACACTCATTATATAAGTAAGTTGTATTCACTTTCTTCCATCTTTCTTATTGAAGGACAAATTTGATGAAGCTCCGATCTGAGTACAAAGACACGTTTGTTGAAAAGCACGGTGTGAAGTTAGGACTCATGTCTGGATTTGTGAAGGTATGAAAAGCATCCATGTTGATAATATTTTTAATATATTTTTGTTGACTAACTACAATGGAAAAGATCTTATACTAAATTTCAGGCAGCAGTTAGTGCACTCCAGAATCAACCTATAGTTAATGCAGTTATTGACGGTGATGACATCATATATCGGGACTATGTAGACATCAGTATAGCTGTTGGCACCCCAAAGGCATGAGCACCCCTCTCTTTGACTCAATATTTTGAATTAAATTGACAGTTTATAGACAACCTGTAATCTGATGGCTCGAATTTGTCCTTCTACCTGCTTTTGAGACCCTACTCTTTGTGTTTATTTGCCAATGTTCAACTTTCCTTTTCCAATTGTTCAGGGTCTGGTTGTCCCTGTTCTCCGCGACGTTGACCGAATGAATTTTGCTGAGATAGAAAAGACAATAAACGAGCTTGCTAAGAAGGCAACTAATGGAACCATCTCTATTGATGAAATGGCTGGAGGATCGTTTACAATATCCAATGGTGGTGTGTATGGAAGTCTTCTAAGTACCCCCATCATAAATCCTCCTCAGGTACTTGTCCTTATTGAGACAACATGGCTTGAACTTTGAAATTTCCCAGTAGAGCTATCTGACGATTGATGTTTGTTGCTTGACTTTGTAGTCTGCTATCTTGGGAATGCATTCAATAGTGAATCGCCCAATGGTTGTTGGAGGCGACATTGTCTCAAGACCAATGATGTACATTGCGCTGACATATGATCATAGGCTGATTGATGGAAGAGAGGCAGTATACTTTTTGAGAAGGATTAAAGACGTGGTAGAGGATCCACGTCGCCTGCTCCTTGATGTTTGAAGATAAGATATACAACCATCTCTGGCTTTTGATTTGACTTTTTGTGGTATACCCAAGTGTTTGCGCAAGCTAAAAACCAGAAAATAAACGTTCGTCAAAGTTATTGAGGCCTTTGACATTGCTTTTGTCCCTGATTATTTAACCAAGTTGCAAACATCTATACTTGAGACATACAAATAGAGATATGTAACAATTCCCTGATTCATACTTTCCAGAACTCTATACTTTTTCACATGATGCCCAAGGAGGGATAATTTATTGCTTGAATATATTTCACACCTTGAACTGTTTTTATGCATTTTGGTTTCATGTTATGCAGTGACTCTTGTATTTGTCTTCTTGATTTGAAGCAAAACCCTTTTTTAGAACTGTACTGATAACCCTGATTGGAATTCACTTGTGTTTCAGATTCATCCATACAACAATTATTGGTTATGTTACGTAGCATTTCATTATGTTCATATCGATCTATTATGTGCTCCTCCATCTAGCATCGAGTATAACTCATACATAACTGTCTTAACTCTACCATATTTTTTGGAACAATCACCAAGTCTTTTTTTTTAAAAAAAAAAACTATGGATCTATTATTAGAGATGAAATGTGCAATGTATTGTTGAAAAATATTCATAGGTCCCAAGCCCGTCTAAGAAAGGTCTCTTCCCTCTTCCATGTCAAGAGAAAAAGAATGTTGCTTGATTGAGGATAGCATTTTACGGCCACATGGCCACATGAATTTGAGGGTAAAGAGCTCGCGATATCCGTTGATTTAATCTTTCGAGCAATTAGCGGAAAAAAAGGGTTAAGGGTTATACTATGTAAGTCTACTTTTCATACAATTTTGTTTTAAATTGATCATTTTTATTATATTTAGTTCAAGACTACCAAGTTAAAGGATATTTTTTGATATATGTTATATCTTTAATTTAAAACCATGTCAAATATTCTCCTTCGTACCAAAGGCGCTACCATTTCTTCGGAAATTTCCAAATAATCTGCAAGAAACTTTAAACTTTTGCATAACAAAAAAAAAAAGAAAGTTTTTTCTATCTTTTTGAAGGTTTACTCTATTTTATTTTATAAAAAAAACATCTAAACAGACGGCGTTCACACACTCGGTTCATTTTGCCGAGTTGATGTTTTTCTCCAGTTGGGCAAGTGAAGTAAAATTTGACAAAAAGTAATTTCCTTTTAACAACAGTAAATCCAAATACATATTGGTTTCCAAAGAATTAAAACTGATTGACAACACAAACAAATCAATGAACTTTCCCAGGCAAACTATAGAATACACGATCGTCGAAGTGAATAAATCCAAGTAGAAAATCGAAATGAAGAAACACTAGACATAAAAACCTACTCTCGAACACCGGAGAAATTTAAATTATGATAGATATCAACTTGATGAAGGAAAAAAATGATAGATGCTTAACTTAAGAACAAAATATGACTACAGTGACAAAGTAAGCTACACCACTTTTGCAGAACATGTTATTTTCCTGCTTTTTACGACTCCCCCCTTTGCAAAAATCCACGGTTGTTGAGAAACTTGATTGTAGATTGAAGATATTTGTTGTTAGAGCTCAAAGACAGCTTGGCAGTTTCGACCAGCTTGGAGCAAATTTCTGATGCTCCTTGACATACCTACTTAACAAGCATTCTAGGATTAAACAACAGAACTTTGACTATTTACTTGCATCAAACCTTACAAACAATCCAACATTTTAACGTCCATCCATAAGAGATAGGAAGATTTGAAAAAAGCTTTCTCTTTCGTTATTGGTACTGGTACTAACTTGAATGTCTTGGAGATTAGGTGCAGTTTTATATACCAACCAGGATGACAGGTCCTTCAGTCAATGATTTCAGTAAAAAAGCACACAAAGAACTTTGACTTACTTCAAAAGAAGATGCAACAGCATTGCAAGCATCAAGTGCGAGATTTCCTCGGGCAGCCTTCAAAGACGGTATTCAGATTTAGCTTAATAACGGGCCCCTAATTCTTTTATCTTTCATGGAAGAGCAAAGGATAAGCAAGATGTTACCTGTATTGGTTCTTGTAAAACAGTATCGATTAAGCTCTGAAGAAGAACAGTAGAAAATGAAAAAAGCTCTTGCAGATATTGTTGATCACAATAGAACAAAGAGTCATTGCCCATAACCTGGATGCATGATAAATCAATATTGAGAGGCTAAAGCACTAGGACACTTACGAAAGAAAGATGAAAAATATATAGATATCCAATCAAGGAATGAAAAACTAGTAAGAGAATGAAGGCGGTTCCTTTTTTAGGATAATCTTTCACATATCCACCATTTATTAACATAGTACCAGAAACTGCAAGTTGTTATGCCCACAACAATAATTGTAACTGCCAATCTGACCTTTCTCAAAAGAAAAAATATATTTATAACATGCATTTCTTCCAGTAAATGAAATGCCCACATGTATAGTTTCTCATTCCACCCATAAATAAAATGGTTGCATGTAGGACAATCTTACATGATGAAATGTCATACACACCTTGTTTTTATCAAGTTATACAGTATACTCGTGCACCATTCATCCTACACACCCGCTGTAAGGGGTGCCCAAGATATTGCCGTAGAAAGCAAACTTTTAGAACTATCTCGGTGAGAAAATAAGAGAAGAGAAGAGTGATGACCTGATGTATACAAGACACTTGTTTATAGATGTCAAACACAACACACATGATAATTTATTGACATAAGATTGGCTCCTCAAAACTGGGAGTCAACCTTACATACAAAAGTGAGCACATATGGAGAACTCGTATTCCTTGTCATCTCGTAAGGAATCTAAGAGATCAAAAATAGGAACATGATCTTCTAAATACATCCCTCTACACCAGAAGTAAAAAGTGCTAGACATTTCATTTTCAATTTCTGTACTATACTATCTTTAAAAAACATCCCTTGTTCCTTTCCTCACAAATTTCTCCACCAGATACAAGCTTGAGAATTGAATATTCTCCACCCCCCCACCCCCCTCCCACATAACATCTTTCTGCTAGCTCCTAACCTCGCCACAGTTCTCAGAAACAGTGTACTTGATTTAAGCATAAAATATCACATCCAAAGAAACCTACAATGTAAAAGCAGGTGTTGCTGCCATCTCCTGTTGTTGCATTAACAACATTAATGATACTACATTTTTTTCTTTAGATTGTCTAATGCCAAAATAGCATCCTATACTGCATATGACATAGAAAACTCCACCATCCTTGAAGCTCTAGATCTTCATAATGATTTCCAATCGGTCATTGCTTCTACACATTGAACAGAACTGAACATGATAGTATGACTTCACTGTGAAGTATTTACTAGATCACCCTTCCAAAATCTGAAAATCATCCTCTCTGAACTGTGTGGGAAGAGGGATGTATAACCTCTGGGAGAATGTTTTACCTCTTCAAATTCCCAACCCTGTAAGGGTCTTACAAGAATAATCTCAAGACACCTGCACACCACCACTTTTATGGACCTCCGCACCATGATCTTGTCACTCATAACAGAATAAATTTGGGAAGCCTTCTTTAGATGTGGTGTCACCATAAGATACATCAAGCCAGAACCATATTCAGTTTACAGTTCTCACATAGAATCCAATACGCTTTGAAAAGATCAAATACCCTTCATAATCCATTTGCCGTCCCCATAAGTAGTTGTCACCTCCTTAACATTCATATCAGTCACAACTCACATCCATACTTCACCCAAATCACTTTCTTCCCATAGGATTCTCCTCGCATGTGAATCTCCTAAACTGTCTTCCCATAGTAAAAATATCTAATGTACGAAGAGCTAGCTCATCCAGATGACGGGAATGAATCATTTCATTCAACCTATCTCATTCTTAATAAGCTGACTTTAGCAGGAATATAATGTTTTCCTACTTGGCTACAGCTGATGCATTCACAGCAGTGACACCTATGCCTTGGATCAAATTCATCTCTAATCATCACTAGTGTAAATGTTAGATGTGGCTGCTATAAATTCCATGTCACCGCTGCCATTAAAAGTAATATTTCCAAGAGAAGGAGAATAGCCATCCTGTCTGCTAAGCTGGATAACAGGATATCAACGTGCTTGATTTACATACTTAATCAGAAAGGACCTGAGCAAATTGGAGTAGATACTGAAAGTTGATGATGCAGAGCATCTTTAGGGAAATGTTCCCTGTCTTGAGAATATATATAACACTCCAAACCTCAATATTTCCAAGACTAAATCTGCTAGGGACTAATAATAACTGCAGGAAGGTTACCTACATAAATCATCTTTAATTGCTTTAGCACAAATGATATCCTTCTAAAAGCTTAACCACATACTAATTGTTTCCTTGCATGGAATACTATACATCTGAAAATTGATGTAATGTACAACCAAGTTCATAATTATATAACAGCAGGAATACCTCATCATGTATTGCATGGTACAGGAGATTATTCTGGGACAATGCAGCAACTGTTAAGATGAGTGCACATAACACCTTTGCCTTCATACTTGGCAGCATCCTATAACCCAACAATAGAACATTAATAGAGAATGGAAGGGAAATGATAAAAGAAGATATAAGGATGTCTCACCATGACAAGGAGCTGAGGATGGAAAACATATTCCTGGGGATGCTAGTGACTCCTCGCTCAATGTTACCTAGAATGAAAATCCAGGAGATAAGGCAGTGCCATAAAGCTCATTGGAAGTATAACTTGATCTTCTATCGAAACTTTTTGACATCTAAACATCTTAGCACACTTGTATCAATATCTTTTTGCTTATATTAATTATTAGTTAGGAAGATGTCCTAACTCAATTTACTTTTCCATAAACTTCAGCAGAAAATCAATTAATTCTTATCAAAAAAGAAAATTCACTTTATGCAGTTCTTTGACAACATTCTAGGACCTTAAGCATTATCAAATTATTTGTTCCCAATGCCAAATATATATCCAAATTAGATACCAACTGTGGCCAATCTTATAAAAATGCTTATAAAGATGAGCAAAGCAAATTGGATACCAACTGTGGCCAATCTTATGCAAGTACTTATAAAGATGAGTAAAAAAGGAACACGTTCATCTCAAAGAGTTCAACAACTCCATGACTGGCAGCATAATTTCTACAAAATATAGAACCATAACTGATTGAAAACTATCTTCATCACATTAAAAGCTCTATATTTCCATTTCTTCAGAGTTACCAAGAGACATTTCATGATCCAACTCCACAACTTTTGCCTTCTCCATCAATGAGTTTCAGTGACCATCCGATCTAGTAGTACTCTCTAGTCTCACTTTACACAAGACACTAGACCCTCACTATTAAGAATATTGTAAACAATATCGTTAATCAATTAGGAATAGTCCAATTAATTAGATTGATTCTTTCCTGTTTTGGCACTTGTACATTCACTATTTGAATTACAATAGCTTGAAGGAATAATTAAGCTGACTTGTCACTCAATTCTTCCTTTCTTGTCTTATTTTTCTAACATGATATCTGAGCATTGGTGAGAAAATGTTGATTGATACTAATAGGTTAATTACAGGAGTAGCATGATAGTGTATTGAATGTAATTGATTATGTGATATTGTCTTTCCTTATTTAGTCTTAGGACTCATGGTATAAAAACCCATTCTCATGGGTTGTATATTCATAAAGAAATACAAAGAAGCCTTTTCTTCTTCTTTAAATCTTCATGGTGCTCTGGTCTATCCCAATTATTGTTACCGATGTTGCACCCCCATATAAAAGTTTCCACGCTCCAGATGTCCAGCCTTGGATGTGAGGTGGGTGTTGAAGAGTCACACATTGAGTTAAAAAGGGATGAGTGGTCTCCTTATAGCTTTGCGCAATCCTCCCCTCATCAGCTAGCTTTTGAGGTTGAGTTAATTTCAAGATTCATTTCTTTACATGATATCAGAGCCATTGTTGCCTTTTTGAGGTGAGTTATCTCCCTCACAGCACTAGGGTTCCGTATTTATCAAAGAGGTCAAGTTTTCTCTTTCTTGGTTGGCTGTCTGCAACACAATCTCCTTCCGATCAGTTCCTTTTGGAATTGTTTTTTTCTCCATTGGGTCGCTGGAACATTCCGAGCCTATTCCTACCAGCTTTGATTTATTTCGGCCACCATAATTAGGGTTCCGGAGTGGCAGCTACTTTTAATGTGAGATCTACTTCTCTAACAAATTTTTCCGATTTTTTTTCCACCTCTCACTTCATAGGCTTGTTCGGAGTACATACCTACCGATATTGATTTTGTACCGATCACCAAAATTAGGGTTCTGACCCAACAACTAGCTTTCCAACGACTTCTCCCAGAAATATTTTTCAGATCTCAGGTCGAAAACCTATTCCGACCCTTCCAATCCAAGTTCTAGAAGATTTGGTCCAGCCGTTCAGGCATAATTTTTCCGGCTAGATCAGGCAGATTCTATCTCAGGAAGGTTATTGTTTATTTCTGAATATCCGTGCTCAATTTTTGACACCAAGGATCATTACTTGTTCAAACTATGGGTGATACAAAAATAGATAATAATTCTGTCTTAAATTAGTGCTGTAAAATTGGATGTTTCAGAATATTTATCTTCTCCGTTTAGTAGTTCTATGAACTCTCATGGGATCATTAATCAAACATTTTACCCTTATACATCTCAACAAAGTGGGACAACTGAGAGGAGGAATAGGCATCTTATTGAGACTGCTCGCATACTACTCATACAATCTCATGTTACATTACATTTTTGGGGATACAGTTCTCAAATCTTATTATCTTATTAATTGTATACTTTTCTCAGGTATCTCTAAATCAAGTTCCATATGCTGTTTTGTTTCGCTATTCATCTTGTTCTCTCTTCCACCTCATGTGTTTGGAAGTGTGTGTTTGGTCAATAACTTCACTCCGAGAAAAGACAAGTCAGCCAATCATGTTCTTAAGTGCACATTTTAGGTTACTCAAGTGTGCAAAATGTATAGTGACATTACTCACTTGACCTCCAGTGGTACCTTATGTATGTTGATTTCACATTGTTGAATGCAACCATACTCAACTCTCCTCTTCTGACAACCTAAACATTTTTTAGGTGTTACCAGCTCCATGTTTGGGGAATTCTGTCATTATCTTTCCTTCATCTTGTCTCACAATTCAACCATCTATAGTTCACCGCCCACAGTTCCATCATCTACAACTTCACTACTCTTGATGTGAGCATGTAACATCAGATCCAAATGATTCACGTCCTGTATCAGATCCTTCAACTACTACAGACTCTTCTCATAGTCGACTTTTTGAACTTTGGAGAAGTATTTGATCCACTCGTAACCTCAACCCCCTTTATACATGTTTGAGTTGTCATTGGCTCTCATCAGCTCATTATGTCTTTGTGCCATGTTTAACCTATGTTTTAATCCTCATGTCTACAGGTAAAACAGTCTCTCACCCTGGATTTCAACTTGTACTAATGAGGAGATATCTGCTTTACCCAATAATAGTACTTGGGATCTTGTTTCTCATCCAGGTGAATTTGAATTGGTTGTCCGCAGGTTTATATAGTCAAATAGTCCAGGTGATCAAACAGATAGACTTAAGACTTGCCTTGTGACCAAAGATTACATTCAGATATTTGGGCTTTGATTACAATGATACTTTCTCACCCGTGCAAAAATAATATATTTTCATCTTTTTTCCATCCATGGTGATATTTGTCATTGACCTCCTTATTTAGTTGGACATTAAGAATGTTTTTCTCCATGATGATCTTGAGGATTGAGGTTTATATAGAGAAACCACCTGACTTTGTCGCTCAAGGGAGTTCAGTTGCCTTGTTCACTTATTGCGACGATCACTTTCTCGTCTAAAACAGTCTCCTCAAGCCTGATTTGGTAAGTTCATCACAATTATGCAGGAGTTGGCATGAATGTGCAACTGATCATTATGTGTTTTATAGGGTATTCTTCTCTAAGTCTTTGAATCAACTTAGTGGGTTATGTTTGATATAGTCATTATTGGCAATGATCAAGATGGTATCACTGGATTGAAGCAATATCTCTTTCAGAACTTCCAAACTAAGGGTCTCCTGGATTGAAGTATTTTCTAGGTATTGAGTTTGCTCTGTCTAAGTCAGGTATTGTCAATTCACAACAGAATATGTCCTAGACATTCTTGAGGAGACGGGAATAGCAGGCTGTAGACAGTCCCGTATGGAAGGGCTCTTGCTCAATTCACACTCTTATGGACCCAAATGCTAAGCTTCTGCCAAGATAGGGGAGCCCCTTAGTGATCCTGAAAGATATAGGCGACTGGTTAGTATGCTGAACTACCTTGTAGTGACTGGACCTGACATTGTTAATCATGTAAGTGTTATAAGTCTATTTATGGACTGTCCAAGTGCTAGTCATTGGAATGTAATTGTTCATATTTCTTCTATATGAAAAAGGACTACCTTTTGAGGATCAAAGTCATGCTCAGATCATAGGATACATAGACGTGGATGGGCAGGATCACCTTCTTATAGACGATCTACGTTTGGATATTGTGTTCTATTAGGAGGTAATTTGATATTTTAGAAGAACAAGAAATAGAATGTAGTTTCTCAAGCTAGTGCAGAAAAAATAAAATCAGGCAATGGTTGCGGGAAACTTGCCAACTAATTTGGATCAAACAGTTGATCAAAAGTTAGAATTTGGAGATATCAATCAAATGAATCAAGCTTCGATTCATATTGTATCAGATCTGGTTTTCTATACCAGGACTAAACACTTCCTCCTCTAGAGGTTTCCTACTTTATTAGAGCATTTTAGACCATGGTCATTGGGATTTCGGAAAATTTCAGACTTGTTCTGATTTGTTCTAGCCCACTACATATATCTATATGCAGTTTGTTCAAATTAACTCTTCACACTACAGGTTCACCAGGTGGCAATTCCCAAGCAGTTGATATTACTATGTCTTGCTTACAACATGCTGTGCTAAGTTCCAAGATGACAAGACACAAAGACATAACGAAGGACAAGCAAAATAGAAGAATTGAAGAGGAACAGATCAAAAACCTGGAATCATAACAATAAGACTGCAAAATTTGCATAATGTTGATTGAAACCCATCAATGTCCTTGGGAATCCTTGAGCCTGCAGATAATGGTATTACAATTTGTGAGAAATATAGGAAAATAATATTATTGAATTGTTGTTGTGTCTACATTATTACATTGAGATCCTATTTATAGACACTAGAATACAATCCTTTACCAAGTAGGATACTATTTACTATTCCTGTTTTTATTTCTATTTCTATTCATATTCTAAATAGGATTGTATAAACCTATTCCTATTCTAATAGGATTGTATAAACCTATTTCTATTCTAATAGGATTGTATAAACCTATTCATGTTCTAACACTCCCCCTCAAGCTAGTCCATACAAATCATATGTACCTAGCTTGTTACAAATATAATTAATCAAGGACCGATGAGGGGCTTGGTGAGATATCTGTAAGTTGATTACTCGACTTCACAAAATTGACAGTCAATCTTAATGTGCTTAGTCTTCTCATGAAATACTGGATTTGATGCATAATGCAGTCAATCTCAATGTGCTTGGTCTTCTCATGAAATACTGAATTTGATGCATAGTACCGATAAACACAGAGTGATAAAATTACAGTGTTGAACTTCCCAAACCAAACTTGCGAAGATTGTTTCAGACCATAGGGTGACTTACATAATCGACATACAAGGCTACTAAACTCCCCCCTACGCAACAAAGTACTCAAAATCTAGTATAAAGTATATGCATCGTGTTGGAACCAATAGATGAGTCGATATTAAACAAGAAAGTCACCGAAAAATTGGCCGGAACATGCTCATACGCCGGAGTATTAGATTTAATGGCTGAAAGTGGTCACAATCTAAGAAATAAAATTATATGGATAGGGTTGGAATGATGGCACGACCCAACTAGAAAATAGAAATTATATAGGAAAGGTCGGATTGACGGCACGACCCTATTAAAAAGAGAGAAATATTATGGGTAGGGTCGGAATGATGACACAACCATGCTGAAAAGGAGAAATTATATGAGTAGGGTCGGAATGATGGCACAACCTACACAAATCAGATTTGAGGAGTCACCGAAAAGACACGGTGCTATGCAACTCAGATATGAGAAAGTAGTTCAGAAAAATCCACGGTACTACGCAAATTAAATATAAAAAGTAGTCCGGAAAGATGGACGGTACTACGCAAATCAGATATGAAAAATAAAAGTAGTCACCGGAAGGATGGCACGGTGCTATACAAATTAAATATGAAAAAAGTAGTCACCGGAAGGATGGCACGGTGCTACACGAATTAAATATGAAAAAAGTAGTCACTGAAAAGATGGCACAGTGCTACACAAATTAGATATAAGAAAGTAGTCACCGGAAAGATGGCATGGTGCCACACAAATTAGATATGAGAAAATAGTCACATGAAAGATACATGGTGACCCAACTTTTGCTAACATAATCATTGGCCAAACGGACAACATATATGGGTAATAGCCACCCGCCGGCAGCGGAAGCTCTTTGATTTTCTACCAAGATCGTAGAGGCTTTGATACCATGTGAGAAATATAGGAAAAGAATATTATTGAATTGTTGTTGTGTCTACATTATTACATTGAGACCCTATTTATAGACACTGGAATACAATCCTTTACCAAGTAGGATACTATTTACTATTCCTGTTTCTATGTCTATTCCTATTCCTATTCTAAATAGGATTGTATAAACCTATTCCTATTCTAATAGGATTGTATAAACCTATTCCTATTCTAATAGGATTGTATAAACCTATTCATGTTCTAACACAATTCAATATTTTACTATGGAAAACCATGATAAAGCTGGGGTGGAATATCTTAATCTGGTTGCTTCTTGATACAGCAGCATGCATAACCTTCTCAAATTCAGACAAAGAGGCTTCACAACAGATGCAAAAGACACGCTAGTTTGAGTATTTGATCAGGTTTTGAGCCAAAGATATACAGGGTCAAACATGAAAAGATCTTGGAGAACTCAGGTAAATTGAATCAGCAATATGTGCTCCACACAATTATTGCACCTTGTTACTGCTCTGACACTGAGAACTTTGCCTTCTCTTTTCCTCTCTATTATCTTGTCATCATATTCACTAACATTATCTCCAACAGTTCAAAAGGCAAACCCATATCCCATTCCCCAACAACTCAAAAGCTCATATACAAAGGCTAGACTCACGGAGCATCTCCAAAACCTCTAAGCTGCACACACCATTTGGTGCAAGTAATTTTTTTTTAAGTTGTAAAATGTGAATAGTGGCAACAAGCACTTCAACCATCCTCCTAGAAGAGGAAATCATGTTATTTTTAACTGATCATGAGCAGAATGTGATTTTTTCGTAAGCTCGACTTCATTGTTGTTCTCAATAATAAACTGAGATGCTTAATCATCCATTGCGGATGTTATGGTAGTAAGCTTTCTACTAATGTTAAAGCAAGTGAGAATGAAACTGTGTTACCTTTATTATTAAATATTTAGTCACCTATTATATATAGCATACTGGATATTCGAGGCAATGACGCTATAAACTTCCTCGGAATCAAGAGAGGAACTTAACTCCAAAATCGGATTCAAAAAGTTATTGTAAGTGATACATTTACAGGATAGGGAGAGAAATAGAGAAGGCTCGATTTAATCTTGTGCAGTGCAAATCTACAATTTCCAGTCTACTAATATGCACCGAGCCATCTGGAGAATAATTCGTAGACAAACCTTCAAATAAGTCAACATTATGCAAGCACCTCAATGCTGAATCTACAAGTCCATCTGAGTGAGAAACTAAACCAGCCATTAATGCAACCTAAGAGACCAAAAAAAATAAAAATTCATCTGAATTAACAGCCGCGCAAAATAAGAATAAAGAAAGAACTAACATTACCTCTGCAGTTTCCAAGTAGAGGTTTAACTGTTTCAGATGAGATGGGATAGATGGTATTGTAACTTCACTGCATGCTATACAAGATTTGACAAAAATGACATCACTAATGTCATTCCGTGTAGCTTTAACCACCAGTAAATTGCTGGAATGAACAATCATTTCCTGAAAAAGCAGAAGATACATCTTACAGCCAGTACAATCTTGGTACTGATGAATACAAAGTTACCTTTCTCAAAAAGAGAAGCAGAAGATATCAGACTCATCAACAAGGACTACTTGGAGCAATAATCAGTTTCAAAAGATCTAAACCAAGCTCAAAACTTTCTACTATGTCCAAATTCTACACCATGCTACCTAACAAGGCAGCCAAGTGGGAGCTTGATAGTACTGTTAAAAGGAAACAACACAAAAACCTACCACCTCAGTCCCATGTTAGTTGGTGTCAGCTCTATGAATCCTCATATAAATAGCATTCCTTTAGACCCGTTGCCGTCCAATATTCAATAATTTTGGTTTTGGAACACTAGAAATTTCTCTATACTTTTTTACTCCCCTTGACATATCATGAGTGTTACTTGAAACAATTGATTGTAGGTAAAAATGTGGACAGTCGAGATAAATATTTCCTAACATCCTTCAATATTTCTATGAAGGAAGACTCCATAGCTTTGTGAGGAAATACTCCACCACACCAGAGCACTTCCAATGTACAGGGAAAAACAGATTAGGGAGAAGGCAAAGTGTCATAAGATCACTATTACATGCACCACATCCAGCAATAGGCACACCAATATGCACACATACACACTCAACGAGGAGAGGAAGTACATTAAAGGTCTTTCAGGTAAACTGGAAAGACTAGTTCTCTTCAAAAAGACACAAATAACATCATACACCAACTGACAGGGATAAAAAGAACCGGGGAACAAGAAGTAAGAGTCAAGGATATTGTAAACCTCTACAAAGTGGCATCACATTCATATAACAGAAACATAAAAAAGAAATCACATAACCCAAAACTGTCCCCTATGCATAATTCATGGAAGCAAAGAATAAGCAAGATTTTTCAGTAATCCATTCAGGATATCTTCACATAGTTTAGAGAACATTAACCTTGACTTCACTCATGCTTCCAAAAGCTCCACGGCACTGAACCAAAAAATCTAAGTGGCGTTTAACTTCAGAATCATAATCAACCTGAATATTATGATCAAGAAATGTATTAGAATAGGTAAAGGACTAATGTGTTGTAGTTCACATTTCTTGACCAAGCAGCAAGAAAAGGAATATTATTTGCAAACAATATTTCATTACCATGTGTATAAAACGAGAAACTAAATGTGCTGAATGGTTGTTCTCCTTTTCCTTAATAGTTGAGAGATCTATGCTATCATGCAAGGACCTTGAAACTTCAAAAAGGAATTGAATGGTCGTAGGATCTCTAACACAAGAATACCTAACAGAGAAAAAAAGAAGAAGATAATTGACAATTATATTTCCATCAGAGAAACTGACAATTTGTTTTCATTTTCCAAAAAAGATATCTTCCTAAGAAAACCATCAGTTGCCTTTGCAGCAAATTAAACATCAGCTAAGTTCAATCGAAAGATTTTAAGGCCAACAATGTTGTATAGGGGTGAACGTTGGGCCTCTAAAGCACATGTCCACAAGGTCAGTTTGCACATATGCAAATATTAAGATGGATGTGCAGTCATACAAGGTCAGATAAGATCCGAAATGATCACATCCATCAGAAGGTGCAAGTAGCGTATACAGAGAATAAAATGAGAGAATGTCGCTTGAGCTAATTTGACCACATGTTAGGTTGGCCTGCCTCTAGATGCACCGGCTCTTAGATGTGAAAACATGATGATTGAATGTGTTAAAATCAGTGTTGTGAAAGGCGATCGCCTCGTCGCCAATGGCGAGAGGCGAGGCGACCCTTCATCGCCTTTTAGCTTTGTGGCGAGGCGATCTTCAAAAGGCAACACGATGGTGACAAAAGCGAGAGGCAAGAAAGGCGCCACCTTTTGTATTTTCTTTTAAAAATGCGATCAATTTAGGGTTTTAAAAGTTAAAAGGTAATTTTATGGTTTTCGACTAGACTCCTCGGGCGACCAGCCAAAATTTTCCGGCGACTCCAAAGTCCAACCAATACGTTGTTCTTCTTTTTTCTTCAGATTTATTGTTCCTCTGTTTCTTTTTCCTTCTTCTTCTTCAGACTTCAGAGTCACTTCTACCCTTATTTTTTTTTCACTGTTTTGATTTTTTCACTGTTTTTTTCTCATTCAAGTTCTAAGTGTGTATTATCTATTTTCAGTTTTTCAATTGAAATATTTGCTAATATGTTATTGCTATTGAGATTTTAATTATTTATATATACACTTTAAATATTTTAATTTTTTGGTATTAATTGGGCTGCACTTCAAAAAGGCAAGCGCCTCGCCGCTCGCCTCGCCTTGTGGTGAGGCAGACAATTGTCGCCTTTTATCGCCTTTCGCTGTCCAAAACACTGGTAAAAAGAAGAGGTAGATCTAAAATCACATGGAAAAAAGTTAACTCAAAAGATTAAGAATGTCTTGGAATTCAGGGAGATCTAGCAAAAGATAGAAACAATGGAAGTTGAGGATTTCTATCAGTGATGTCAACTCAGAGACTCTTGTATTTTTTTATTAGGATATAACCACTAGAGTATATTTGAGAACCCCTTAAATGATACTTAAGTATGGGTACTGAAATTTTATGGACCAATTTTCAAGAGAATCTTTCAGGATGTTCTGATGGGCAATTATGATAATGAAGATTCAAACAGTTGATCCAACTAGCTTGGGATTGAGGTGTGGTTTTTGTCGTTATACTTTAATTTCTCGTCAACAATAAGGAGGATGCATTTTATTTTTAGGTGAAATGGCAATGAACTTCCCCATCTGAGGGATCATAGTTTTGTGTAGCCATCATACACATTCTAAAGATTCAGTATACTGCTTATGTAATACATACAGGTGACTACAACAAAGAGAGAGCTCCAGCTTCATGTACCAGTATAAATGCTTAGTGTACTTTCCTTGAAATAGTTAAGGGAATATTGTTTGGACAATCAAAGTGGTCATTCCCTTCCCTCTTTTCTAAATACTAAACTTAGACAAAGGAGAAGAATATCCATTTTCCTATAGAGACCATGCATATCCTTAAGATAAGACTGTACAAAACAACCCTGTTAGGAAGATTGACCAACAAGAAAATTTCGTGATCCATGATAGTTAAGAGTATACTGTTTCTACATGGATCACAGAGTGCGAGAAGTGGTTATCATCTTAAAATTTCACCCAAGGTAGGTGAGTCATCCAGGTCTTACACACTGACTTTAAACAATAGGAGCGCTTTCTTTCCGTCTTAAATGGGGCAAGGGATATACCTATGCAGGAAGAAATGCTGCAGATTATTGCTCGATAAAACAAAAATTGGAATTTAAACACACATTTGGTCAGAACAGTTATACCTTGTAGCAATACTAAGGATCCGCATATTGACGATGGTCCTAGAGCTCCCCTGCATCATGCTTAATATTTGATTGAAATGATTCTGCAAAATGACGATGGTAGATCGGCTCAACATTAAGTGATTCATATCCCCTTCTACCACTATATTATAGAACTGATTGCAGGGCCCAATTTACAAGTAATCATGTCTATTGATGATTGTTTATCATATTTTTATCTCACAACAGCATAAGGTATGAAATGACTAGTAGAAGCATAGGACAGCTAAGAAACATTAGTAAAAGGAAAATGAAGTTAAGCAACCACAAAGACAAGTAGCCTACCAATCGCAATATGTGCTCAAGGTTATCAAAATGATTTAGAAGCTTCAGAAGAATTGATTGCAGGCTTGATAGTTCATTCTCACCAATCTCATCATCTAATGTGCGCTCAAATATTCCATCTAATATGCTGTCCAGATAACTATCCTGCGCAAGAAGACAGAATTAGAAAAAATAGCTACACAAACAATTAGCAGCATGTTTTGGGGCTTTCATGTCCAAGGAGAAGATAACAATTAATATACCATCATCATATAGAAATATCAATTCAGATGCAATCAAGATGAATTTCATAGTTGGTAATTGGTGCGCTAGGCAAGTTGACCTGCTTTATTTTGAATAGTGGCCCCCAAAGATTAAATTACCTAATGAACCCCATGTCATATCACCAGCATGGGACACTCCAACTATTCTATGAGCTACTCAATCCTAACATGAGCTCTAAGATCAGCAAACACTAGTATCTCCCCTATCTCTAATAGAGAATCAATAACACTTACTAACTTTGAGCATTATTTTGCAAAACAGATGCTTCAAAAGCAGTGAATAAAACTTAAAAAGACCAAAAGATAGCATAATGATTTTTTCTCCTTAGTTACAAGAGGAAAATAGGTCCATTAAGTTAAGAGAATGACATATGGTATCTGAGGTATATTAGAGATGAGTGCACATCAACATATTGTAAGATGAAAATTATAAGAAAAACACAATATAAACCGAGAATTTATAGGGTATGAAGGACAATGTTTCCATGGGAAGTGTAATTTGATGAAATTTATTTTACCTAGGGAAATCATTTTTGGTTTGCCAGTCTTTGGTTGAATATAGAAGTAGGTAACATATGGTAATCATAGATGTAGTATATGGGACAAGGATAATGTTTGGTAATATTTTCTAGTATTAAAGCTGACAACAATATTTAAATATTGATTGAATCATTTCCACTGTATCAAACACATCCAAATAAGAAAACAAAGAAGAATATAATAACACATCAAACTTAATCAACCTAAATAAACTCACCCTCATAGTGTTACCATTACAAGCACTGATTGCTAAAGTTGCAAGGTAAAAAAGGCTGGGGAGTAAAACAAAATGGAAGAAGAAGAGATGGGTGTCAGCAAAATGTGGAGGATTGATTATCATGTCCTCCTCTCACATAAATTAAGAAGCTGGAACAAACTTCACCACTGATTGGTGGATTAGTGACCACTTGAAGACAAGGATACAGTTCATAGATATTGAGATTTGAGTTAGGATTTGAAAAAAAAAATCTCAATCCTAAAATGTCTAATATGTTTCTTGGAATTTCCGACAACCAAAACATGAATTAATTTAACCAAATTTAGTTATACATGAACAAATGGAATTATGTACTAGCTTTGGGGTGTAAAGCATAAATAACTGAGACTAGTAACAATGATTGAAGATGCAAAAGGACCATCACATATTTAATTTAAACCAACATATGCTCCAATGACAAGATAGAGACTACAGGAATCACGGTCTAGCAGATGACATCATGCTTTGTAGCATAGCTGCACAAGAGTAAGAGATCTATGGAAAACTTTTAGATATACATAAACAAATCATCAAAATTCTCTCAACTTACCATGTGTTTCTGGAGAGCGATATCTACATGAGCGTCTATAACATTGAGGTACTCATCAAGGCTATTAAACTGAGAAACAACCTGAAATTATAAATAAATTAAAACTTGGTGAAAAACCATTATAGCGGAGAACCAAGGTTGTACAAGCATAGGGAATCTTTTGAGATTAACATGAAGAAAACTGAACCCAGATAACAAAATAAAAATAAAATCAACTGTGCATACATTGAGCTTTTTTTTTTTTTTGCATGTATGTGGGTGGGTGGGGGTGGGGCGATAAGATTGTAAAAAGTTATGCTTCATGTAGTATAGAGTCAATGTCCTACGCCCAGTAAATATAGCTCGTAAATTGTAAGTGTGACTATAGTCTTTCAGCTCCTAGTTTATCATTTTGTGACTGATCCAACTTGCGTGCACTTTGACTATTTCACTAAGTACAAATGTAGAGTAACTTTGCCACCAAACTTAGGCAGATGAAAAGGAATCTCTAAATTTTTAGCCTTTGTTAGGATTTGAACCAGTTTCTCCCACGATCTTCATTTCAGCTTCACTAATAGCTAAGTCACACTCTTCGGTGCTTCTTGTTTATCTTGTTTCTCACATGGGATTAGACCTGAACCCGATGAATTTGACTGTACATAGGTGAAAAAGTCAAATCTTAAGAGTTTGGGTTGAAAGCTTCCCTATCAACGAAGTTTCTGGTGTCAGTTTGGGAAAAGTCCAACTTAAAACAACATATCTCCTAGAATATAAAGTGTTACACGAATCATAGCCCATCAAATTAAAGGTTTTTGAGTCTAGTTTTCAACGCAACAAACCTTTCCTCAATCCAATATTTGTGCAAGAAGTTATGCTCATTTTACTGGACACTGCACAGTCTGCGCGATCGTGCAGCCAATCTTGCCAGGAAAGCAGTGCTACTTCCATTATTGCAGATCAAGGTATCGGCTACGTGACCGCGCACGTGAAAAACACTATTAAAGCATCCCAAGGTCATGGTTCACCCTCAAGTCCGAAAATTTTCCCTAAAAAGAGAAGCTCTCAAGAACCCAACTTTCTCCTAGGTTCATCCATCATCCAAGGTAAGATTTGACCATAGAATATTGATGATTTCTTCATCTTAACACAAATTAGTACCTCCAACTCATGGAATCCAGAGATTTTCAAGTAAACTTCTCAAGAACTCAAGTGAAGGATTTTGCAAAGGCTCTAGACGTAAGACATCATCCACGAACTACCATGTAGACTTTAATGATTCTAACCTAAAGTTATGAAATTCTAACAAGGTTCTTCATTAGAACATCCTAGGGTTTTCAAGAAAACCCATCTCCAAGGTTCAAGAACAACTTCTTGCCATCTTTTCCTCCAAAGACCAGACCTTTCTCAAGAATTTGGAGCATTTAAGGTATGTAAGGTTATCCGCTACGTGTGGGAACATCTTCTAATCTATAATTGGGATGGGCCCTACTATGATACCATGTAAGGAAATGGATCTTGAGCCTAACTCAACCCCAAAAGCTAGCTCATGAGAGGAGCATTTCCCAAATCCATATAAGGAGACCATCCATCCCTTTTTCATCCAATGTGGGACTCTTCAACAGTCTGCATTACTCCAACAAAAAAGATTATTACAAGAACCAAGGACAAGAGCAGATTATTGGGTATATAGACGCAGATTAGGCCTAGCCGCCCTCTGAAAGACCCTCTACTTCTACTTCTGGATATTACTTTTTAGTTGGAGGAACTTTGGGATCATGGATGATCAAGAGAAAAAGCAGGAACTAAAACACAATTGCGAGCCTTGGTGTAAAAGAAAAATATCAAACAATGCTAGTGGCAACAATTTGCAAACTTTGTTGATCAAACAACTAATCAAAGATTTGAAGTTTGCATATTGGTCAAATGAAACTTGTTTGTGATAGTCAGACAACAATTCATATTACATCAAATTCAGTCTTTCTCACAATGACTCGATGCAGTATTGTCTTCCTAGTAATTGTTGTAAATTAGTTATTGGACCCTCTGTGAGATACTCATTCAGACACAATGGTCTGATCCTTTGGTTGACAATATCTACTCAAACAAAAATATTACTTTACAAGAATCAAGGACATGAGAAAATTGCAAGGTATGTAGACACAGATTTGGCCAAGTCACCCTTTGAAAGACCTTCTACTTCTACAGGTGGATATTACATTCTAGTTGGAGGATATGCGGCATCATGGATGAGCAAGAGAAAAAACACGAACGCGAACGCGATTGCAAAATTCGGTGCAAAAACATGATATCGAACCATGGTAGTGGGAATTTGCCAACTTTTTTGGTCAAACAATTAATCAAAGATTTGAAGTTTGCATATTGGTAAAATGGAACTTGTGCACGATAATCGGACTATGCCACATATTACATCAAATTTAGTATTTCATTAGAGGAGCAAGTGCATAATGTCAGTTTGTCAGAGAAAAGATACTCCCATGAGACATTCCACTTAGTTGATAAAGTCAAATTACTCAACTTGCAGAAATATACCAAGTGCCTTGCAAGTCTTTACGTAAAACAAGTTTGGTACATACGAGTTGTATAGACCAACTAGAGGGGAGTGCAAAATATAGTTAAGTTTAAATAAGTATACTCAGATGTAGCATAGAGTTAATATCCCACCTGTGATGATTACAGCTATGTACATTGTAAAATGTGACTATAAAAGGATTTAGGAAGAAACAGTAGTCTTCACGCCTCATTTCATTTCATAGTTTATCGTAGTCCTCACAAAGATAAATTATTAAAAAAAAAGAGAAAGAAAGAGCATCTCCCACCCCAGCCCTCAAAGAAACATAGAACTAAACAAAGGCTTGAAGAGAGACACTGCACTACCTGGATAACCTTCTTCATCACGAGATTGACTTCATTCACATGAGATATGTTTTCGCATAGTCTGAGTCCCAGTAACTTATAATTCAAACACTGTATGGACAGAAATGATTTTAGGCATAAACAGAACCAAAAGCTTCAAGAAGTAGCAACACATGAATCTCAGGATAAAATACCTGATCGAAGGAGTAATCGTTGCTACACTCAATGAGATGAAGAATGTCCAAGGCATTAGAACAAACTATTCTTATAGGAAGTTCCCTTAATAAATGGTGGAGAACAAGCGAGACGCATGATGAGTTTCCAAATAACTCTGATTGATTCCTCGCAAGTCCAAGCCCCATCAATATGTCTCCGATTTGCAAGTGCTTCACATATGCATTACAAGTCAATAGGTTGTTACAAAGTATCTCGATATCTAATTTGCATTTCTTGTAACAGCTAGTGATGTGGACAAAAGAAAGAATTCCTCTCTACTCTAGCAACATTTAGTTATTTAGTACTCAAGATTTTGAGTCAAAAATCATGCACAAGAGGAAGGTGCTGCAAAGTTCTCTTTTTGTGCTTGTGCTTATCCCGTAAAAATATTAATTGGTCATTGAATGTGTGCTAGAAGATTAAAGATTACTTTCTGCTGAGAAGAGAAGAAAGAGACCTAGGTTGGTCGATAGGGCAGTTCTGATTTGATATCTTGTCTAGCACTTGTCCTTTTCTTTGGATAAAGTTGTTTAGCCCTTCTCTGGATTGAGGTATAGCAATTAATGAGTAAAAGTTGTTAATAAAGGGACGTGCAGCACAATTTCATTCCCAGCAGGGGAGCTTTTTTTATTTCTTTTACTCATCATACAATTGTTTTTCTTATTTGAAGTAATACTAATTGACAGAGAGAGAAACTTATGTTTATCAATACATTAAATTATTATTGGCACAATCTCGTTCCAAAAGAGAACAGGTCATATATCTCAACCTCACTCCATCTTGAAAAGGAATAGAGAACCTTATAACTTCTAAAGAAATGGATTTGGGCCTAACTCAACCCCAAAAGCTGGCTCAAGAGGTCAGGATTGCCCAAGACATATTAAAGAGACCACCCACTCCATTTAGGGCCGATGTGGGACTCTTCACAACCCCCACCACCTCCAAGACTGGACATTTGGAGCATGCGCAATTTGATACGGGGGGCCAATATAGGAAATGAGAGTTGGAATGGGTCCTTCTCTAACACCATGTTATGAAAATGGACATTGAGCCTAATTCAACTCCAAATCTAGCTCATGAGGGGAGGATTGCTCAAGTCCATATAGGGAGCCCAATTGGGGTAATTCTGTCATTGATACCATGTAAAGAAATGGATCTTGACTTAACTCGACCCCTAAGGTTAGCTCAACATGTGAGGATCACCCAAGCCAACTTAAAGACCACTCATCCCTAAAAGGGCCAACGTGGGACTCTTCACATAACTTTTTAATAGGAGCACAAACTTTTTCAACTTGGGAAAACCTTAACAAGCCAATCTCCTTATAGTTTTCTGCTTTTGGTGGAACTCAATGTCTTTTTCTCATGAGTAGTTCCAACATCAAACATCTACAAGTCACCTGAATTATGAGGATACTTGTGGAAGTTAGAAGATTAGGATATCTACATGTATTGTGGGGAATAGTCTACTCTGCCGCTAAGATAGACGTGTACCTATTTTTCTCCCAACAACAATCCATTTTCTTGAGCTTTCAAATGATGTGTCCCTAAGAAGTCTTTAATTTCATCAACTTAGGTCTTTTTTTTTGCATTTGATGGAGGTCTAAATCTGAATGGTTCAGACCTAAGGAAATTAACTGCACAGGGGCCAATAGAAACAAATCCTACAAACTTGAGGTCATGACTCTTATATCACAATGTTTTTATGAAATGACAATTACAAATCTATTTTTGTGGAAGTTTTTGCCTTTTGATCAAAGACAACACATAAGATATTTCAAAATTTAGAATTTCTTTTGTAGCTCAATTTAATAATTTTGAATTTTTTTAGCTGAATCCTAGCACCCGTATCCATACATGGATCCATACCCCTGAATCTTAAAATTTAGATTTTGCTGAATTCGACCCACGAATTCGCACCTGAGTCCGAGTAACGCCCCCTAGCATATACATCTCCTGCCCATTTCCCCTGTAACCCATCATTTAACAGACCCCTCACCATCTGAATGCCCATATCTCTCTTCCCCCACTCTATCACGGCCAGCTACCTCAATTTCGAGTGCACCCTACCCTGTTCTCTCCTCCTTCCATCTTTCCTCCCTCTCTCAACCTACTTGTTTCCTTTTCCCCACTCCTTTATTTTTTAACCCTCCCTTTACTACCCAACCTTCACTATCTTTATCTTTTCCCTCCCTCCGTAGTCTGAATTTGCTCTCCGCTTCTTCTTCCCTTTCCTTCCTGAACCTGATCTCCCAAACAGAACCTTCTTTCCCTCTTTGACTATCCACTCCACTCCTGTTGTGCCAACACTTTCCCCATCCCACAGATAACCTACATCTGGCTCTGCCAATCACAATGTCCAACTCGCTGAACGCATCCTGATAATGCATCATATGTTTTGTTTTTGGTTTCTTAATGAGGTTATCATAACACCCTTTCACATATTAAAAGGACAGTTAATTCTACTAGTGGCATTATAAAAATTAAGTAAGAGAGGTGGAAGCTTAACTACTTATTCCAAACCTCAGAGACTTGTTTAAATAGTAAATGCATCTTTCTGAATGTGAGAAAACACCAAGGCACAGCACGCGTTGCTGGAAGCAAAACAAGAAACAATAGCTGCTAATTACCAACCTCACATGACTCCTTGAACAAGCATTTCATAACATATTCTATAGCTGGTTCCATCAGGCCCAGTTTTGAACTTCGAGTTCCTGATAGAGCTCCAGACGGTTTCTCCGCAGATGCAACGTGTGCACCATTCATCAGAAGAGTTTTCATGTCATTCATAGAAATTATCAGATGCCCTGTGAGAAAAAACAAAATGAATCATTCAAAAAATACTAAACCGATAGCATATCAGCTCACTACAGATGTAATACATCCCCTAACATATAAGCAATCAACTCCACCTTACATTAACTGGATCTACATTTTCTGACACTCAGTTTACTCAATAAAAGAATGCTCAAAAGTGGTTCCAAAATTGCATATAGTTCAGCAAAAGGTAGATATCTAGAGGGGCAAAAGTCAAAATCACATTTTCCCCGTACTTATCAAAAGAACAAAAAGATCACATTTCCTATATCTTGGCTGCGAGATTAGGGTAGTGTGTGGATTGTCTACCATCTAGCAGTTGCAGCATTCTACTTCTTCAACACAAAACAACAACATACCCAGTGTAATCCCACAAGTGCAGTCTGGGAGGGTGGCGTGTATGCAGGCCTTACCCCTACCTTTGAGGGGTAGAGAGACTTCTTCCAATATAGAAACTGTAAAGTCCTTGACACAGAAAGGATCGCAGAAGGAAAGGACTATTACTTTGTTCTTGACAGTGAATATACAATTCAAACGAACATTTTTATAGAAGAAGTTTGTTAAGAAACTGTAAATATGATTGGAGGCAGATTCAAGATTCAAATTTGAAGCGTTTAACTTCAAGGTTTTTTGGGCGGAACTCACTGTATTTTTTTAATCTGACTGCAGATCTATTATTTATCAAAATTTTGGTTTACTCTTCACATATATATTTATACTATGCGACAGAAATACTGGGTTCAGTTTAACCTACTACTCAAAGGCTGCATCCGCACTGAATATGACAGAAATATATATTTTTTAAACATGGAAAGATTTAGAACTCCTCTTTCATAGAATTAGGAAGATTTATAGGGTTGTATCACTTGTACTATATGATTTTTCTTTTCCTTTTCAGATTTCTAGTTATCACAAGACCCCACTTTGAGGATTACGTTGGGTAATTAGGAAATGAGGATGTTGAGGTGAATGTGTGGTCAAACTAGGAGTGACAAGATTAGAAATGAGGATATCTGGAATAAGGTGGGTTGCCCTCCATTGCGGACAAGATGAGGGAAGCGAGATTGAGATGGTTTGGACATGTGAAGAGAAGATGCATAGATGCACCAGTAAGGAGGTTCAAGAGATTGGCTATAGAAGACACGAGGAGAGGCAGAGTTAGGCCGAAGAAATATTGGGAAGAGATGATAAGATATAATAACTAATATGATGCAGCTTCAGGCAACCGAGGACATGACCCTAGACAGGAGGGTCGCATTAGGGTAGAAGGGTAGTAGGTACTGTAGTGTTGTCTTGCTTAGGGTGGCTGGCATTTGCAATGGTACTAGTGTATTATGGTAGTTTTTTTTTACTTGTATCTTTGTTGTTTATGGTGTTTCGTTACCACATGATTTTATTGTACTTTTGCATTGTTCTTTGTTATTTGTTATATTCTCTACACTGTCTCCTTTTTTATACCTTTTTTATACCGGGATTTGTTGCACTTGAGCCGAGGGTCCTTCAAAACAGCCTCTCTACCTCCACGAGGTAGTGGTAAGGTTTACGTACATTCTACCCCCCCCCCCCAAACCTCACTTGTGGAATTTCACTGGGTATGTTGTTGTTGTATACTACTATGTTGATTCATTAATTTTTCATAATTGTAGTTCGCATGACCGCTAGAAGCTACAACTTGCTGAGTCAAATATGTGGCAAATTTTATTAGCAAATATGAACACACATACGTATTTGCACTAACGTTATAGCTATCCATCATGACTAAACAAGTAAACTACACAAATGTTACCTATGTCCCGTTGAGGCAATTTTTGTGCACAATGGGCCAAATATAAGCGGCAATAAAACGATGCTAGTGGATCTGCAATGCCTCTTGCCATCATAACTAGTCGTGGAAGATTATTGGCAGGTTGTTCCGAAAGGAAACGCCAGCAATGGCATATGGCCAGCTCCAAGTATCTGTTCACAAGAGTATTTGTCAAACAGAAGACCAACAGAAATATAAACTCGTGAACAGTTTTTCAATTTTAAGAAAGAAAAGAAATGAAAAAGGTGATTTCAGTTTTCTCCCTGCAATGATATCTTGTATAGGTTGCAGACACTTCGCTTTTCTAAAGAAAAAGAGAAGAAGAGATCTGATAATTGATTACTCAATCAAGCATGTTGGTATTTAAATAGTTTTACAAGTAAAACTTAAAAGGAAGAAAGAAATTTTGAGTTCTAATTACACAATCATAGGGATTCTAAAACCTTTTGCATATTTATAATGGGCTCTTGACATACTAACAATATTTAATTCTTAATAACTTCCAGAAACTGCTCAGCTGATATGGAACATGAGCACGAAACTACAAATACCAGAGGTGGAATTCTCATTGAAAACTTCAAATCATTTCAGTCTAGAGGGGGAGGCAGAATCTACCTTACTTTTATGATTATGATGAAAGCAGTTGCATAGAAAAGCCACATGGCAATGTATCCTAGATAATTTAAAATTCACCATGCTATCACAATACAGAGATAATCTACAGCTTGCATTCTAACAATTTTTCACTAGTGAACCGAGATCATCACTTTTGGAAAAATTCAAAGATCATTCCTTAAATATGTCAATTTCCAATAACTCTATAATGCTTCCAAATCCATCCCTGCATCTCACCTAACGACATTATGTTAATAAATAATAGACACCTTAAGATAAATTAAAGTAAAAAAAAGAAGCAGAATCACGAGTTATAAAGACACAGGCTAGGAATTGCAAGAACTGAGGACCTCACATGCGTGGCAGTAGCTCGCGGATGGAACCAACTTTGCAAAACCAGTTATAGCAGGTTTCTTTGGCTTCAGCACAGATTTCAGTTGCTTGAAAGTTACCTGTTACAGATCAAGTGCATCTTTTAGTAAGAAATGGGACTCAGAAACCAGAACAATTACATCAAGGATATCAGAATACTGAAAACAAAGAAGAAACAAAATTTGGACAGATATCTTAGAGATTGGTATACTAAAGACATTGAAACCTTGTCCTTCAACTTAAAAATAAAATTTTACTAATGAAAAAAAAATCCGCGCAATTCTGATTTGGAATGTTAACAACACCACAATTAACTTATCCAGCATCGCTTCACCATATAACCATCCTCTTTGACTGTGATTAATTATAATGAGAATTGGAGATCCTTAAGGTGCCAATGTCAGGCTTAGCAATAAGACAAATTTCATAACTTGTTACCGAGATATCTACTATTCTAACCGTGGGCCTAAGGATTCTACAGTCTTCCATTACAATAAACAGTGGCAGACTGCTCTAAGTCATCCAAACAAAATCAATTAGAAAATCTTACAAATTATTTCCAAGTTGATTTATACACAAGGATGATGACAAACTTATTTTACACAAACAGTACATTAGAGACTAAATTTGAGTCACAGTAAAAGCACATATGACAGCAGTGGACACCGGATACTGGTAACTAGGTGCCAGTTGGCCACGAGGAAGCAGAGCTAGAGGTAAATGTGAGGGATATACCTGGTAAATGGACTAATGTCCCATCTTCAGTATATTCAGCTTTCTGCCTGATGCGTTCCCATACCATATCCCCTAACATATCTAGTATTTCTGTAGCTAGAACAAAAAGTGTTGGATACAATTGTAGTACAGATGTGTCCGACAGTAACTTAGCAACCTATTCAAGAGAAATCAAGACACATTTAGCTAAGAAATGAAAGTAGAATTGCCAACAGGCCACGTGATGTTATAGAAGAGTCTTAAGTTATTATATCTGTGGTTCCATTAGACCAGTTAACTAATTTGATCCTTCATATTTTTATTATTTGTTTTACTGTTGAAATCAATGAGAAGAGAAGAAACGTATACTGTTAAATGATTTATAAGAAAGCAATTCAATCATGTTCTTTTTACTGTTTATTTTTCTTGAAATTATGTTGGTCAATCAGATTATCAGGTTAAAGTGTGTTGTACCTTAACAGATGAATTCATCTTTTCAGTAACAAGTGTCATCAGTTGGAAGCAGAAAATAAGGGAATAGTCTGCAATGTTTGTCTCAAATCAATGTGGAGATAGAACTAAATTGGACTTATTGTTGATTGATGCTATATGTTTGAACTAGGGATGAGCATTCAGTCGGTTGTTTGGTTTTTATAAGTTGGTTCGGTATTTCGGTTTATGGTTTGGTAAAAGTGAAAACCGAAATCAATCTGAAATTAGTTCGGTTTGTTCTTTTATATTTATTTTGGTTCGGATTTTGGGTTTGGGCTTTATCATGTTAGCCTTTTTCAAATCTTCTCCTGACTGGTCATTCAATTCATCAGAACTTGTGGTAGCATAAAACCGTAACTTTTGCTTCCTACCAATGTAGTTTTGTCAGATAACATTGTTCATGTAACATAACATATTGGGAAATACTTCTACACTTGATACGTGATAGTTCAAAACTGACATTAATATTGCACCACAACTCATCTTTTCCTTATTCTGAAAAGCCTATAGACAAACACTGGAGGGAAGATATGAAAATTTGAAAAGAAACAAAGTGAAGATATGAAAACACAGAAAATTAAGAATTAAAATCCCCGTTCTTAATTTATGGCTCACAATGACTCAATGAATGTAAAGGAAATAAATCAGCAAACAAATAACATAAAGAAACAATTAAATTATTTTCCTTAAACTTCCTCTATTGGCACACTTGTCGAATGTTTTCTCAGATTTTGAAGAATGAAATAATTTCTTTCAGTTATCCTTCCAATCCTTTACAATATCCCTTCTTCCCTTTGGATTCATGCCAATTTCTCACACTATTAAATCACAATGGTTGAGCACATTACTTACAAGTACAAATTTCGATTTTTCAGTTTGACCGATTTTATTTCCTTAAGAATGAAAACCGAACCGAATAACTGAAATTTTAAAAAATTAAAACTGAAAAAATAAAATATTCTGTTCAGAGGGTTTTTTGGCTTGAAAAAGCCCATCCCTAGCAAACTTGAAACGGACGGGTACTTAATTAAAACTGAAGTCAGCCAAGTATTACTAAATAGCAAACTTGAAAGTTGAAACTGACTTTTTGAACAAATACCAAATAAATTTTTAAATGGACGGGTACTTATCCAAAAAGACTGATCACTTGATCAGGAATAACCTGAGTGAACTTGACTGAGCTATGACCCAATATTAAATACTCCATTTGTTTCAATTTGTTCGCCTTACTTTCCTTTTTGGTCTATTTAAAAAAACTGTCTCTTTCTTAATTTGACAACTCTTTAATTTCAGAATTTCACATGGCATATGTAAGGCCACAAGATTCAAAAGTCTTTTTTTATTTTCTTTAACTCTATGCCGAGTCAAACTAAGACAAACATATTGAAAGGGAGAGAGCAGCAAGTTTGAAATTGACTTACTGTACGAATACCAAATAAAATTGTTAAATTGAGAGGTACATATCCAAAAAGAACGATCACTTGATTGGAAAGTTCAGAATCCAGCAAGAAGCAAATGTGACACAGTTTAGAACAAAAACTACCTTGATTGACAAATTAAAGGAGGTTACGCGGTCACTTGCATGCCAGGCACGACTAATTTCATCTTTAAGTTCAGTTAAGCGTGAGACATACTCCTGCAGGGTGATATATTTAACACCTTCTTCAGCAAATCTCTGAGGATCATCTAGCTCCTCTAGATGTACATTTGCTGAGGGTTTCTCAGGGCCTACAATATTTTATCATCATAGCAATTATTGCCGAGGAAATAAAATAGTTAGTCTACCATATCAAACAAGTTCAAATGATACCCCCTTTACATTTTTCTTAGCTGCATTAGAAAATAAAAGGATGAGAGAACTTTAAAAGTCCATGAAAATAAAGAAAAAAGCTTTAGAATCACTTCTTTTGTCCTGTTTTATATGAAAAATCTTTGATTGAGCCACACAGATTAAGGAACCAGATGACTTAATATTGATTTTGCACAGGTAGAAAACATTTGAAGTAGATTTGGATTAGGTATGCAAGTCATTTTTAAATGAAATAATGTATCACAAGCTTAAATCAAAATGTTTTAAACCTTGTAAAATGTAGAATATTATTGGGTGACAACATATGTAATTAATTTGGGACACTTCAAACTAAATAATGAGCCACATAAAGAAAATATAGTGAGGATATATCATACCCTTGCCCGTCTTCATAATTGAGCTTGACAGCTGTAAGGAGCAATCAAAAAGGTCATACAGAAACCCAGAACAGTATTAAAACTGAACACAATAAAACACTGATTAAAATTTTGTAATTTTTTTTGTTGACACCCTAATTTTTCTTCTTCTTAACTTTTTCCTTCTCTTTTCTGTTGTTCATTTTAAGCAAAAAAGCTTCTGACTTGATCCCAAAGGTAGACAATGACAATATATTAATCTTAAGATGAAAATATATTAATCTTAAGGTAAAAAAACCAAGAAATTCACCACCATTTGCAATTTGCTGCAGTGTTAATAGAGTCCACAACCCTCCACCCAAAAAGAAAAACTTAAAAGAGAAGAAGGAAACCAAAGCACTTTGGGACAAAACAAACACAATTTCATTATAAGATGCAGCTAGCAACTGCATCATAATAAAAGAATTTCCATCTAATCCATTGAACTTGAACATAAATAGAAATTGATAGCTAAACCTTAAAACAAATTTAGGGTGTGCTTGGTATGAAGGAAAATATTTTCCACAGATTTGTTTTCTTAAACAATAAGTGATTTTCTTAGTTATTTTATGGTATTTGGTAAGTAAGCAAAAAGATATTGTCCTAAGAGCATTTCTATGTAATCTAGGAAAACACTATGGGGTGGGAGGGTAGGGGTGATGGGGGTGGGATGGTCAAGGGGTTGGGGCGCTGTGGTGAGGAAGAGAAAACGATCAATGTCATTCATGGAACTTGTTTTTCATACTCGCTCTAGGGAAGTTATTTTCCTATTTATAAGGAACTTGATTAACAAAATATTTTGATCAACCAAACATGAGAAAATTGAAAAACATTGGAAAAGGGTTTTCTCCGTACCAAACACACCCTTATACCTCAAACTATAAGAAGACCACTGTCAAAGGATCCACTAAGATCACCTTTCTTTTGGACAATTTGTAAGTAGCTCAACAGCATGTGTGTGAAGATTAAAGTGGCATACTAACCGAAGAAATAGAGATCATTTTAGAGACAGGAAATTTTTGCATCAAGACTTTCTTGTAAGATGTCCACTCCTTGCCCAGAAAATGAATAGCAATATCTCTATACGGTTCACCTGCGATTTCAGTAGACGTTCTTCCTAAACCCTTCATGGAATCCTCTGGTTTTCCATGATTCTCCCTTAATGGATCAAAGAACTCGTCCCTGCCATAATCAGTACCATCAACCTACAGACTCAACCAAGCGATTTTAAAATTAGGAAATGACAAAACATCTGAATATGCTAAGAAAAACAGATCCCGTGATCAATCATAGATTAAGGTTATTGACTTAACAATTGATGGACCATGGTGGTATATTGGTATCACCATTATAATCTTTTAAAATATTGAAGCACTAACAGCGGGTACAAGTTTAGCTACATATATGGCATACATAATCATCTGATTTCTTTTCCTGTGCTGGTTTTCCTCTTTTTCAACTAGCTTTTAAGTCCGTTCTCTTATAGGAGTAGTTTCTTTTTGTCTTAAGTATGTCTTCTCTATTTCTGTTTTTTAAACTGTAGTGTGGGAACCAGCTCGCTAACCTATTTTATCGAGTGCATGCATCTTCTTACAAGTGTGAGCTCTTCCCACCAAAACTTAGGCAGAAAGGATTAGGGTCTCCCGTGTGCTTCATTACTGCACAGGCTTGGGTGCACTTTGTTTGCCCTGAGTCTTAACATAAGGAGTACGGGAAGTCCAACTATAACCTGCTCTGGTGAAATTGCATTGCCTATATCCCAATAAAGTAGAAATCATGTGAACATGTTGAAATATTGATGTGAATAGATGGCTTGTAAGCATTGGACATTGTTCCATTGGGTGTGTCCATTAAGCTGTTATTTCTGTTAAGTTGTTAACTCTGTTGTATTAAGCTTAGCTGGCAGTGAGCTGTCAAAAGGTTATTAGTCAGTTAGGTTGTTATTGGGTGATTAGTGAGTAGATATTTTAGGAGTGGTCCACACATGTATATAAGGGTGTAGATACAGCTGTAAAGAGCAGTTCTGCTCATTTTCTCAATACAGAATTTCCTTTCTCTGCTTCTTCCTCTTCTGAACTCCTCCATTTATGAGTTTGTGAGCTTCAAGCTCAAACTTTACCATGGTATCAGAGCAGTCAATGCTGGCTGTGTAGACAATTGACTGAGACTAGCTCAGAGTTTGTCCGTATAGCTAGATCTATTTTTTGTTTCAGATATAGAAGATTCATCAATGGTGGCAAATAAGATCGATCAGAAAGATCCTCTCTACATAGGTCCCTCAGATGCTTCAAGCAGGGCTAATCCCTATCAAACTAACTGAATCTGAGAATTATGGAGTGAGGAGCAGATCGATGAGGATCTCACTGTTGGGAAAGAGAATATGGTTTCGTAACAGGCTCATGCATAAGGGGACTGTATAGAGATGAATTACATGAGCAATGAGAGACATGCAATGCCATCGTACTGTCTTGACTGATGAGTACAATCAGTGAGAAACTTCTTAGCGGAGTTGTATATGATACCAGTGCTTTTGCAGTTTGGGCAGATTTGAAGGAACGATTTGACAAAGTATATCGAATGAGAATTTATCAGTTGCACAGGGAAATCACAACTCTCTCACAAGGTACTGATTCTGTTTCAACCTATTTCCCAAAATTGAAAAATGTATGGGGTGAATATGATGCTATTGTACCTTCACCAAGTTGTGGTTGTCCTAAATCAAAAGACTATGAAGACCATCAATAACAGTTGAGGTTAATACAATTTTTAAGTGGATTGAATGAATCATATGAACAAGCACGTACACAGAGCTTGTTCAAAGGCGCTACTCCATCTATAAACCAGCTTGTGCTATAATAATTGAGGATGAGATTCAGCATTCAGCTTGTTTAGTTACTGTGAATGAGAAACCAGATCCAATAGCTATGCGAGCCTGTAGAGATCAAGGAACTCAAAACTATAATCAAGGAAATTCAAACTATAGAGGAAGAAAGGTGTTTTCACAATGTGAATATTGTCATTTCACTGGACATACCAAGGAGAATTGTTACAAATTGATTGGCTACCCTGCTGATTGGAAACAAAGGAGGAAAATTGGAAATGGTAATGGCTATCCTAAGGGAACATCTGGTCACGGCAATTCTGTATATGTGGGAACTTTGGAACACATGGAGGTCAGTCTAGTAATTCTGGAGGATATGAAAACTTTGGACCACATGGAGGTCAGTCTAGCAACAATGGCCAACACTCTTTTGCTTAAGCAAAAAACATTTCTGGAAGCCATGGTGATCATAATCAGATTGCTTCAACTAGTCATGATGTGAATAATGTTTGTGTGGCCAAAGGACAAGTTTCACAGATGGTGAGTACAAGCAGATATTGAATCTATTGAGTAAGGATACAAAGGAGATTCAAACCAAATAACAAGCATCACTACTTGTTTAATGGTTAATGTTTTTTCAAATGACTGGATAGTAGATTCTGGTGCTTCTTACCAAGTAGACATCTGTTGACAGAAGACCATAGTTTGGCCAAATCACAGAAGTATAAGGTGAATTTTCCCACAGGAGAGAGGATCTCACACATTGGTGAGGCATCTATGTTTGGAAGGCAAGAAATTGACTTTTGTACATAATTTGTGAAGATGGAAGAACGCCATTTTTTCATTAATGATGATGCATGTTGTGCTCTTTTTTATGAAGATGGGATGGGGTTGGGAATTTTTTTTACTTCAATTTTATACAATTTATTTCTTCTTGAATTTAATATTTATTCAATCAAATTTATTGCATTCACTCGCTTTAAAAGTTGTAATACCACGCACTACATCCGAGTTAGCAACTACAAGCCACATAAGTTCGCTCAATAATCAGAGGTGTAAAGGTTGAGTTTTATTGGGTTTTAGTGTCTAATTGGAAAAGTCATGAGTAGAAAGGGTTTAGTTGACAATCCGAGCCAAGTATAAGGGTCTTAGGCTATTCCGTCTTTTCCTAATAGTGCCTCTAGAGCATCTAAGTCTTTTGATATTGTGTAAGAGGGTCTGGATTACCATGATACTTTTTCTCCTATTGCCAAGATGGTGACGATGAGGTGTGTTATTTCCCCTCCAAAGGTCGATCTTTATGTCAAATGGATATTAATAATGCCTTCTTATAAGGTGATTTGTATGAAGAAGTATATATGGAGGTATATATGGAGATGCCCGAGGATTTTGGCCTGTAGGGGGAGAAGAAGGTTTGCAGATTGCTCAAGTCCTTATATGGCCTCAAGCAGGCTTCCAGACAATGGAATATTAAACTTACAACTACCCTCTTGAATGCAGAATTCATCCAGAGTGTACATGACTATCCTTATTCACTTTGAAAAAGAAGAGGGGAATGGTGATCATCTTGGTGTATGTTGATGGTTTACTAATCATTGGAAGCAATGTTCAAATGATTCATGAGGCCAAAGAAGTAGTGCATCAGCAGTTCAAGTTGAAAGATTTGGGAGAGCTCAAGAATTTTTTGGGCATTCAAGTCCTGAGATCCAAAGCTGGGGTCATTCTGTACCAAAGGAAGAACATATTAGAGCTCATTTCGAACATAGGTCTCACTGGTGCAAAGCCAGTGTCTACTCATTTAGAATTCAACTTGAGGTTGACTACCTTAGAGTTTGATTAAGCTACTGTCAATATAGGAGATGCAGTCTTGAATGAAATCACCTCTTATCAGAGGCTGATTGCGAAGCTTATGTATGCTACCATCACTAGACCTGATATCAGTTATGCTGTCCAAACTTTCAGTAAGTTTATGCAACATCCCAAGAAGTCACACTGGGAGGCTACCACTAGAGTGGTTAGATATTTGAAAGGTCCAGTTGGTCAAGGAGTTTGATTGCAAGCTCATCCTACTGAAGAATTGACTTGTAGGTGTGACTCAGATTGGGCTACGTGGCCCTAATACAAGAATATCAGTAACAGGTTATGTGGTTAAATTTGGCAGTTTATAGTGTCCTGGAAATCAAAGAAGTGGCAGACTGTTTCCAGATATTCAACTGAGGCTGAATACAGGAGTATGGCCACAGTTGTGGCAGAGGTGACCTGGTTGTTTTGGTTGTTCACTAAACTAGATGTTCACATTCGGATGCCTGTCACAGTATTGAGTGATAGCAAGTCTGCAATGCAGATGCCAGATAGCAGCCAACCTAATCCTCCATTAGAGGACTAAGAACATAGAGATTGACTGCACTTCATTCGAGATAAGATTAAGGATGATTTGGTGGAAATAGTGTATGTTCCTACACAGCAACAAATAGCAGATTTGTTGACCAAGGGTCTAGGACAAAAACATTATCATCACCTGCTGGGCAAGCTTGGTGTTCTTAACATATTACACCCTCAAGCTTGAGGGGAGTGTCGAAATATTGATTTGAACATGTGGCTTGTAAGCACTGGACATTGTTCCATTGGGTGTTTCCATTAAGCTGTTGAGCTGCTAATTCTGTTAAGCTGTTAACTCTGTTCTATTAAGCTTAGCTGCCAATCAGCTATCAAAAGATTATTAGTCGGTTAGGTTGTTATTGGGTGATTAGTGAGTAGATAATTTAGGAGTAGTCCACACATGTATATAAAGGGTATAGATACAGTTATAAAGAGCAGCTCTGCTCATTTTCTCAATACAAAATTTCCTTTCTCTTCTTCTTCTTCTTCCTCTTCTGAATTCCTTCATTAATGAGTTTGTGAGCTTCACACTCAGATTATATCAGAACACAAAAAACTTGAATGCAATCCTAACTTATCTACTTCTTAATAACTTTTTTTTTTCATAATGAAGCACTGAGATTCACCTGTAACTATTTTACTTAAAATTTTAATTTTGAAATTTTACCCACATTCTATTTTGGCTAATCTATACAGAAAAATAGAAGATTTAATCATGATAATGAGTAGTTTGGCCATGAAATTTGATCCTGGCATTTGGCCATGAATTTTTTACTTTTCTCCATAGTTCAACTCCGGAAAACGCGTTTCGCCATAAATTTTCAACTTGAAGTTAGAATTTTCTAGAAATTCAAAAACAACAAAAAGGTGTTTTCACTTCAAATTACTCACAAAAAAGTCCAAAACAACTCCAATTTCTATTCATGACCAAACACAAAAAATTTAAAATTCATTTTTTTCACTTTGATAAAAGGATAAGGGTGTGAAAAATACCCCAACTTTGGTCGAATTTGCTGTTGCGATACTAAACTTTCATGAGGACCTATTACCTCCCTAGACTATTTAATACCGTATTTTAAACATATATATTTGCCCACGTGGACATAAAAAATAATGCAAAATTATAAATAGT